>AWWV01009122.1:0-74704 GCA_001974805.1 Corchorus capsularis
AGAAGGAAAGAAGAAGAAAAAGAAGGAAAAGAAAATAAGAGAGGATGAGTTGGCAGCAGGGTCGACGGATTCAAAGTTAGGGATTTGGGCATGCGTCGAACGGAGAAGAGAGACTTAGAAAAATTTAAGGAGAAAAGAAATTTTAGGGTTTTGCTGGTAAAAGAAAAGACTGAAAAAATTTAGGCCTATTCTGGTAGCGAAACGACAGCGTTTAGCTTTTTCTAATTGGCCACTAGCGGCGTTCTAATTGGCCGCCATTTGGTGGCGTTTAAATATAAAAATGCCGCTATTTTATTTTATTTTATTTTTTACTAGAAATGGAATACGGGAAAAAATTGAATAATTTGGGTGGAAAATTTCCCCCCATCTTTTTCAACTATACCGGCGTTTCATACTTGAAACGCCACCATTTCGTGGCGTTTGTATGGGAAAACGTCGAAATATTTTTTATCCTGTTTTTATAAAAAAACGAATTTTGAGGGAAAAGTCATTTTTTAAGAAATTATTCGCGCGAAAAAATTTCTCCGCCCATTTTTCAACGTTACTGGCGTTTCTGGAGACAAACGCCGCAATATAGAGACGTGTTTTGAAGAAACGTCCCAAAGTTGTTTTTTTGGGGAAAACTTAGCGGCGTTTGGGTTAAACGCCGCAAAATAAGCGCCACAATGTTAGCATTTTCTAGTAGTGTATCTTTCTATAAGGAAAGTAAGAAAATAAAACCAGAAAATTGTGGCAAAATGGAAATAACTTATCATTCTTTAATTCGTCCAAAAAGAACTTATCATTCTTTAATTCGTCCAAAAAGAACTTTTTGAGTTAAAAAAAAAGAACTTTTCATTCTTTACCTTTTAACAAAAAGTATACTTTAAAATGTAATGAAAGAAATAGTAACTAATTTTCTCAGCTATATATAGTTTTCAACAGTATAAACTGATGATTTATTGGTGCCAAAAAAAATGATGATTTATATGAGAGTATATATATAATACATGCAAACAGATTAAAGTACCTGAATGACTTGGGTCCTTCTCTAAATCTTGACGGATTAAAATGGTGCTGCAGGGAACTTTCTTTACGGTCACTTCCAGACAGATCACAAGGAATTAAAGAGATGAACTCCAAGCAGAAATATTGAATGATTTACACTTAAAAAACACAGGTTTTGTTTTTAAAATTTTTTTTTGGATTAGTAAAAAGAAAATTTGAAGAATCAATTAAGAGAAAAGAAACTAATTATAACAGTTTCTTCTTCTTCTTCTTCTTTTGGATTTTGGTGTATGCGATGCAAGGAAAACAGCAAAGTCAACAAACTCAGAAATCAAATACAAGGGAAAAGTTTTGTTGTTCCTAAAAATATAAAGAACACGCTAGCATAAGAGGAGGATTAATTAAACCTAACACTTTGTGTTAGATGAAATGAAACTCTCTGCTCACATTGTAGAAATCAAGTCAACAATTGCTTTTATTATTACTTTTCTTCCTTAGATAATATAAACGACTATTTCTTGCGAACAATTGGATAGTTTTATATTGAATTTCGAAAATTTTTATAACTAATTTCGTATCTTTCATTTGCCTTTTTCCAAATCATATTATAATAACGTTTAATTCGAGTAAATAGGAAATC
This sequence comes from Corchorus capsularis, assembly GCA_001974805.1. NCBI lineage: Eukaryota > Viridiplantae > Streptophyta > Magnoliopsida > Malvales > Malvaceae > Corchorus > Corchorus capsularis. Next base: position 1,628 of record AWWV01009122.1, read on the forward strand.
TATTGTTAATTTATGTTATGTAATGTAACATGTGATAAAAAAAATTATTTTATGTAACATCATGTTTTTAGGTAAAAGGATATTATATTACTATACATCCAGTACTCATCCACCCATTATATTTTAAACTAATTAAGGTTTAGAGGAAATCTTTTTTAATTAATAAATAAAATATTTATCACAGCGTATGCCTCCATTATTTCCGGTGGCATACCTGCCCATGGCAATAGTATAATCCAATCATGTTAGTCGACTGTATATGAACACAAAGTTTCAACAAAACAAGAAGTTTTTCATATTTTTTTTTCATTTCTTTTTTGGAGAAAGAAAACAAATAGAAAAGGTTCAAGTATATGAAACCAAAAAATTGATAATTTTTTTTTTAGAAGAATCATTCATAATTCATTGAGAAATCTCAAAAGAGATATTGGGATTACAAACGCATAAAAAGACCCGTACATTGTCACATGATTAGCCAAACTAATCTATGAGCCAACAAACCCATTCCCAACAAACAAACCCGCTATGTGCTAAACAATTAGAGACTCTATTAACATATACTCCATCTGTCCCTTTTTATAAGTCCCCTTCTAGAAGTTTTTTTTTCCTAAAATATAAGTCCCCTTTCTAAACCCAATGCATATTTAAAAGTTATTTCCAAAACTAACCTTGAAAGTGGTAGGGTAGTGAAGAAAGTGAGAAGGAGGAGAGAGAATGAGTGGGAGAAAGAGAATATGGGTAAAAATATAAAAACAAGATAAAAGTACATAAAAGTTTGAATCCTAACTAACTTTCTTAATCTTAATGATATAGTTAAAAGGAACTTATATAATGGGACTGAGAGAGTACAAAAGAACAAACGTTAAACAAAACTACTAATAATTCCCGAATCTAGCAACTACCTTCCAATTAATTGGAAAAAAATAAAATAAAATAATTCACCTCCTAGAAAAGATGATTCTATTTTAGCTGATTGAGTTGGCCCACTAAATATAAAGTTGTCTCCACTAAACCCAAGACCATCCTTGACTCCACCTTGCTTATCATTCGGCGGCCCATTATCAACAACCAAATCCTTGGTTCCATCTAGCCCAACAGAAAAGCCCCTACCCTTAACTCCAAAAGACCCCACGTGACCTATTAGATTATTCTCACCAAAATGTGAGTATGTTAATTCAACCAAACCCAAATTCTTATTTGCAAATTCTGTTAATTCAAAAAATTGATAAATATTAAACTAAAATAAGATGAATGTTTTAAGTAATTCTTATTTTTAATCATACCACCAACCAACCGACCAGCAGACATCATAAATAAATTAATAAATATATTAAAATATGAAAAAAGGGGGAAAATAGAGAAAAATCACATGCAAATGAGAAAAGTTTCCAGCTAAAAAGCACATGCAATGAAAGTTAATAGGAAAGTCATTCTACTTGCTTAATTTATTGCACATATTTTAGGATTGAAAAATAAAAACAGAATAGCAAACAGAAGAACAAAACTTCCACCATAGATTGAAATAAAAACAGAGTACCGAACTTGGAGTAAAATAGAATTACAATAATACAAATCAAAGTTGAGATCATGTATTGGCCTTCTATCTTGATAAACAACCTTGAAGTTCACATAAAATGTTACAACATGATTATTTAGAAGGGAAATTAAAAGAATGTCAAGGAATGAAATGAAGATAAAATATTTCTTTACCATTTCGTCCGTTTTGATTTTTCACTAAAAGTTCAACAAATGGAGAATTGAATATTATTCGACCTGCAAATGCTTTTTCATATTCTTTCGGGAACGTCTGCCATAGCCAGCTATATCTTGAAGCTTGGAATTAAAATGAGAGCTTAATTGGTATTTAACCATAATAATCCTTGAATGATTAAGAAGAGAGTAAATTGCACAAAAAGGAAAACAGAAATCAAAAGAAAACCTGCCCCTTAAAGCACTCACCCAATAACATTATTATATCACTTATTTGAAAAAAGAAAATTACTAATGCTGAAAAACAGAGTTGAAGTAGCAGATGAACTAAAATCTTTTACTTAGATTCTCCACTGCTACCAGGCCAAATATTTTTTGCTTTAAGGGGAAATTCTCAATCACAACCTGCAAAGAGGAATTACTAATTTAAGAAATCTTCCATTGCAAAGTTACTATATCAGGCCAAAACTCCTTTAAGCATTGATAGGGCAGCCTTGTCGAGAACCCATTAGGCCTCCAGCCCTCCACCAATAAATGCAACTTTCTTGGTTCGCCATTTTATAACATTGGGCACCTGAAATTATAAAATGTTGACAGAAAAAAGACAAGGAAAGCACGTAATTGATTGAGAGGCTTCAAATTCAATATCAACTCTAAACTTTGGATTCCTCTGTTGCAAATAGAACCTTCCTCCCTTCCCATCATTAACCAATTCAAAGAATAGAAGTAAAATCAGTAAACCTGCAAGTTCCAAGAATTAACATGTTACATTCCAAACCTTATAGTAAAAAATCAACATGAGATTTAACAAGGAAATCAACATAAGATTTAACATGTTCATGATGGCAACTAGTTCTCCTAATGGGATCATTAAATAAAGAAAATAAGGGATGTGCTGTAACTTATAGAATGCTGGATTATTTTAGTTAGTTAACACATATTTGAAATAACTTTGTTTAGCATTTATGTTTTTTTGGAATAGTAGTTTTATATAGGATGGCATATAAGTAAAACATTTGCTTTCAGTAAAGTGGCAATATTGGTCAATTTACACATTATTCATCTTGCGGTGTAATTACTTTTCTTTGCATCAACTTTTGGGAATTAAAAATCCAACCAAGTCCACAATGGACATGGGCCGAACATAATGGGCAAACTAAAGAATCAGGCTAAATAAAAAGCTTTTTTTTTTTTTTTTTTTTTTTTTTTTTCAGATTTTATTTTATTTTTCACTTGGTTCTTCCAATATTATCGATAATAACTTATTTGGGTATTCTCTATAGATTTCTAAAATTTCATCTCCTTTGCGCGGCGGTTAGGTTTGAGTACTTACTACTTAGCTTTTCGAAAGCGTTTTCGAGGTAAATTTTTTGTTTTTTGCTGCTCTACCTTTTTGGTATGATTAATGATCGATTTTTGCTCCAAAACAACAAACCCAAAAAAACAAAAAACGAAAAACGAAAGAAAGGATTGATTTGGTCTTTGTATTTTGTGTATTTCTTGGATCTCAGACGTATTATTTAATGATCGATTTGCCTTGGAAATAATTGATTTTGTTAATTATTATGATTTCAGTCAATTTTTTTTCCTCAATGCAGAATGTCTCAAGTTGCAGCTGTAAAAAAATTTGGTTTGTATCCACTTCTTTAATTAAATATAAACATATATTTTTTTTTCTGTTTTAACAATTCTGATTCTACCCATACTCATGAAGCTTTCCTTTATTACATGGTTATGTTATTTTTCACTAGGGCGTGTGGCCTTCCAATCTGTTTACGCTATGACTGCTCTCTATGGTGGGTATAGATTTGTGACAACGTAAGTTGTATTGATCGAGTTTGCTTCAAGTTCTTTAATTTGCTTTCTATCGAAGATACATAACATTATCTGTTTTTAATTTTGGGGATTTGGTACGGCTGATTTCTTTGTCTAATATTAATGTATGCTTTTTTAAACTTTTGCAGTACACGGTGTATTGTGAAGTCAAATACCACGGCCGACAAGATGATGTAAACATTCTTTTTTTTTTTGTTAATCTTCATTCGGATCTTTAGATTGTGATTGGGACCGAAGTTTTTCTGTTTTTAAGAGTGTTTATAAATGGTTTGGGGTTTTGGTTTAATTTCTTCACTTGTTATAAACTATCTTTGCACACTATTGAACTATCTTCCTCCAACTGCATGTCCGAAAACCAAATTAAATCTTCCTTAAATAACTAGGAAAACATATTAACCAACTCAATTCAACTTAAGGAAACCAAGTGTTCATCATTAGGTAGAACATATATAGGTAGTCAAAGAGGCCACTCAGTAGCGGAACTGAAACAGTCGTAAGTGAGAGTGGGAATCAATAAGGATCCATTAATCAAATAGAAATTAGAAATTGAAAGTGAAAAAGAGAATTGATATTAAAAAAGAATATATTTTAAACCAAGATCATTTTATTGCCAAAAAAAAAACCAAGATCATTCACACATAATGGAAATTTTATGATAAGAAATATACGAAATTTCATCTCAAACGATATAAGCAACTAAGCATTATTAAATATTAATCCAAGAAAAAATAAACTAATGAAAAATGATGATGAACAACACAAGAATTTATTGAAATTTGTTGGAAAGTGCAACCGAATCTTGCATCCACGCATTTTTTTTTAATTTTTTTTTCAGATGAGATTTCCCCCATAATCACTCAACTCTCAATTGGAGTATTCAATATCACTTCCTCTTGCCCACATTTCTTTTTGAGCTGCTGCTGAATCTTCGATCTGTTGAGATGCCCGTGTCTACATAGATATGCAACAAAGTTATAAAACAATTAATGATGAAATTATTTACGACTTAATACCCCTTCCCCCCTAAACTTGAAGCGTTTGGGCATTTTGTCTCCTTAACATCAATTTTGGACATTTTACCTCATGAATTTCAATTTGGAGACGTTTTGCCCTTCAGGTTAAAGGCACCGTCAAGACACTGACATGGCAATGCCATGTCAGACCAACTTGACCCACGTGACATTGCCATGTCAGCGGCTTGACGGTGCCGTTAACCTGAGGGGGCAAAACGTCACAAAATTGAAGTTCAGGAAGCAAAACATCCAAACGCTACAAGTTCAAGGGGGAAAATGGTACTTAAGTCAATTATTTACTATTGTAGTCTCATTAGTCTCTATTTAATTCATTTCTTCCTAATTATGCTGAAGTTGATTATTATGTTAGCCATACTTATATATAATAAAGCATCAATCAAACAACGAATTTAGTCCTCACACTCACAAATAATCTTAAATCAACAAATTTTGAGCAATTTCACTCAATCATGATCACACACAACGTCGTTCTAATCATTAGACATGTGCATACTTGTATAGAAACCATTCTTTTTATTCCATGAGTTAATATTCCCAACATATTATACATACATATATATATATATATATTTTGTTAAACTAATAATTACATTAAAAATTTAATAAATAAGGAAACCTTGAATGAAATTTCGAAAATCTTTATCAATAGAAATCGCACATATTTTTTAGCTACATATAGAAATCGAACATTTTGAATTATGGATGCAACAGCAATTCTAAAAGATTATACAATTATGGTATTGACCATTAATTAATGACAAACTAAATTCGATTTAACATCACTTTTTTTTCCAGATATTTAAGTGATAAGGGTTAGAGAGCATAAGTTCTTGTGGATATGCAACTTAATATTAATTATTGGTACCTGTAATGGTTTGGCATGTACACGAGACTGCGAGTCAATGCTAAAAGTTGTTGTCATCTGTCGGCAATCCCTTACTTTTAACACTTTCAAAGATGGGAATAGGAAATGATAATCCACTGAGCTGAAGCTTATGAGGCTGGGTAGCTCTTCAAGGGATAGCCATTTTAATTGAGGCAGTTGCAACACTTTCTCCTGCTGGTGGTCATCATCTTTACCTGATCCAAATACTTGCTCCAATTTCCAGGCTTTTGAAATCTCTATACTTCTAAGTCGTTGAAGATGAGCAAAAATACTAATAGGAAACACATATTTAAGGTTGTTGCAACTTTCAATCTTAATTCTCTCCAGATTAGGGAAGCTTAAAGATTGCAGATCATGATGATCTTCTAGTGATGATGATGGTGATGATGTGTCCACAATTTGCTCCAGATCCTCACATCCATTTATTTCTAGATACTCCAACTTTGGTAAACTTGGAGCAAGCAAAGGTGAGAAGACATATCTCAAGCTCTTGCAGCCAACCACTGTAATGTAGCCAAGATTTTGAAGGGTCACTAATTGTCTGGAAGTCCTCCATATAACTCTCAACTCAGCTAAATTCTGCACTGCCAACCACCACAAATTGGAAAGGATATTGTTTCCAGATTGGTGGAGGTGAAACATCTGTTCAACATGATTCCCAATAACTGCATATTCCATATTTGAAGAGTTTTCTAATCTCCCTTGTGCTACAACTGGATTATTATTATTCCACAATTGCTCGCTTCCAGCTCCTTCAATGGATATCCACTAGAGAAAACACACAGCACATATGGTTTAAATAATTGTACCTATTTTCTTAAAAAATCATAGCAGCAACAAGGATAAATGCTTATTATTATCTCGAAAAAACACAAGGATCCAAGCAGCAAGTGGTCCTAAGTATATATATTTGTAATTTTAAATTAAATAGCAATTAATTGAAAATAACATACCTCCATCTGATGAGTCGATGAAACAATGAAAGGTCTCAACTTAGGACAACCTGAAAGATGTAAATCTTTTAAGGATATTGGCAGGTTGAGGCAAACATCATTCCCGTCCCTTTCGATTTCTTTTAGCTCAAACAAATTTTCCAGCCACAAATACCTCAGCCGTGGAAGATTTAGATTTCCAACCAAAGAGCTTGGAAAAACATATTCCAATTTACAACAACGCCTTATCGCCACTTCTTCTAATTCCTGCAAACAAGGAGGATGAGGATGGTTGTTTGATAACATTTCAATAAAATTATCATCCTCCAACACAAGTCGCTCCAACATATCGCAATCCTCTATTTCGAGCTTCTTTAATTGTAGCAGGTTTCGAGCAAAGGACAATGGAAACAGAGATGTCATGCTTCCACATTTACTTATCTTCAGTGTTTGCAACTTGTGTAGCAACCCCTTTGGGCAGTCACCATTGAACACCCATTTCAAACTAGTCATACCTGTTAATTCCAACTCCTCCAAATTTGATACTGCATTAATGGCTGGCAAATGCTGCTTCCTTGTGTCTATGAGGCATTCCAATTTGGCACAATCACCTATTTTAAGAGTTTCCAAATTTGGCAACAAGTATGGAGTACTGGCTGATAAAATCTCACCATCATCAACTTCCATCTCCTCGGTGATTTTCTCCAACATATCGCAATCTTCTATATGGAGTAGTTTTAATTGCACGAGCTTTTCAGCAACCGACTGTGGGAAGAGAGATTTCAAGCTACTGCATCTTCTTATCTCCAAAGATTCCAACTTTTGTAGCACTTCATCAGCACCTTCCAATATCTCCTCAAAAATTTGCTCCAACTTATGGCAGCCATCTATATTGAGGCTTTTTAACTGCACGAGCATTTTAGCAACCCCCAGTGGAAACACTGATTTCAGGCTACCACATATCTTCAAAGTTTCCAACTTGGATAGCGCCCGATCATTATCACCTTCCATCCCCTCATCAAAAATTTGTTCCAACACATCGCATGTAGTTATTTTGACACTTTTCAATTGAACAAGATTTCTAGCAACTGGCGGTGGAAAGAGAGATTTCAGGTTACCACATCCTCTTACCTCCAATGTTTCCAACTTTTGTAGCACCTTATGATCATTACCACCTTCGATCCCCTCGAAAATTTGCTTCAGCATATCGCAGTCAACTATTTTGACACTTTTCAATTGAACAAGATTTTTAGTAACCGATGGTGGAAACACAGATTTCACGCTACCACATCTCGTTATCTCCAAAGTTTCCAACTTTTTCAAGAACCCACGAGGAGGTTGACCATTACAAAGCCCTTTGAAACAATTCATGCTTTCGATCTTCAAAACCGATAAATTTGAGAAGGTAACTGGTACATGCTGGTAATTTCTTGCATCAACAAGACTTTGGAAATTTACTATACTGTTTAGCTCAAGCAATTCTACCTCTTCAAACAAATTCTCAAATGCATGTAATGAGGTAGTTTTTTGAATTTTCAAGTATGGCCTGGAGGGATACGCTTCATGTGCATAACCTCCTATTGCTATGGTATAATTTTGTAATTCAGGAAAAACAAAGTCTTCTGGAACACGCTCAGAATCACCCACTTCCAACACAAGTATGGTTAAACGCGGCAACTTATTTAGCTCTTCAAAAAGACTAGCATTCCTTACTTCTGCATCTGTCGACCCTTCAACCACCCATTCATCAAATTTAAACCCACATAAGCCAAGGTATAACTCTTCTAGCTGGGATAATCTTCCTATCACATTTGGAGGAATCCTTTTTAACCTTTCACACCAGGACAAATCCAGCAATCTTAGACTCTTCAATTCCCCAACTTCATCTGGCAGTACCTCAATATCAGAATCACAGAAACTAAGAATCTCAAGTTTCTTTAGGTTTCCCAATGAAGAGAAGCTGATGTATGTGTTGATCTCGCAACATTCCAAATATAGACTTCGAAGGTTTGTGAGCATCTGAAGTGCATCTTGTGACAAGGATCCTTTGATTCTCACCAAATTTAGAACTTTAAGAGATTTCATCCCTTCAAAAGAGGAACCTGAAAACATCATGGTTTTCTTTTCATGAAAAAAGAAATTCCTGAATGACAGAAATTCAAGCTTCGGATATTGCAATCCTTGAGGAATTCCTTTTATGTTGCAATGCATAAAAGATATTGCTGTACATTGCTCAAAATTTTCACTCCTTGGCCACTCCTTTGCGCCCAACTCTGATTTTATGACAAAATGGTTCATCATCATCATCGTCTCCTTTTGGGACCCTATCCATAAAGCCACATCACGAACCATGTCATGCATTTTTACACGGTTCTTATTCCATGGCTTATCATCGTCTAGTAGTAAAGAACAGGCTTTAAGGTGATCTACTGCCGTATAGACTGCATCTCTTGCTTTTTGAATTGAATTTCTGCCTTTAAACAACTCTAAACCCCACACATGTCTCACCAACTCCTCTATTGGAATCGAGTGATCTTCTGGATATAAAGAACACAGTAAGAAGCATTTCTTGGTGTTGTCAAGCCTCAAAAAATCATAACTCAATTTAAGACACTTGTAAGCATTTTTTTCATCTTCTTCAACACCTACCATGTCCAGCAATGTATGGTGTCTAAGGTTTTCAATTGCTTCCCTCCATTTATGAAGCCTTGCACCCTTTAAAGTGTTTCCCAAACTTGATAAGGCTATAGGCAAGCCCTTGCATTCTTTCGCAACTTCAGCTGCCATCTTGAGAATGTTATCAGAAGCGTCATCATCAAGTTTAGCACAACTTTTAAATAACTGCCACGCTTCATCTTTATCAAGAACATCCAGCCATACAACCTTCCCGCTTCCCATATCAGAACATACTCGTTCAAATCTGGTTGTTAGAAGAATTTTGCAACCTTTGTGCTGAAGCTCATCGAATAGAATCCCCACTTCCATCAGGTCGAGCTCTCTCCAGAGGTCATCGAGTATTATGAGAATACTCTCTTTCTTTTGTAGTAGTGCAGCACATAATTGTTCCCTTCTTCCGACATCAGTTTTATTATTCAATGTCAACTTTAATGATTCTGCAATTTCTTTTTGAAGTTTTCCAATATTTGGATTTTGGGACACAGTAACAATCACCACTTCAGCAAAAAGCTTGGATTCTTTGGCTTGCCTACCCACCTCTTTCACCAAGGTAGTTTTACCCACACCTCCCATTCCCCACAGTCCAATTATGTTCACCCCATCATCTTTCAGTGCCTCCATGATCTGTCCTCCAGCTAATTCAGCAGACTTGGACGGTATGATCCCTTTAGAGGGAAGAAGACTTATGCCTGGACAATAAGCAGTGAAAAGCAATATTGTGATTATGGTGTTGATCATGGGTGATAATTTACCACATTTAGCATATCAGATACTTTATCTATTAAATGAAAATAAGAAACTAAATAATTATATATATACTTTTTTTTTGCCAGAATTATATATATACTCTACAAATAACTTACTTTCGGCAGGATATTCTTTTGATATTAATTTTGTTATGTTTTCAACAATGCGTTCCAAAAACTTTGCTTCGTGCCTAAAAAAACAATGTTTGTTTGATTAGAAGTAATATATATAGCTGTACTCAAGATAAGTACGAAATGAAAGACTTAAGATGATTAATTACTAAAACTCACTGGTCTTTTTTATGATTATCCCATCCAATGATTTCGGGCACGTCTCCTAACCCACGCCGCCAGCTTTGCATCTCCTCTTTGCTGATTTTCTTATTCGTTTCATGCTTCTTGAAGGCTTCTTCAACAGAATTTCTCTGATTTCTAAGATCAGAAGGATCGACATCATAGAAAATTGGATAAACACCAAGTCCCCTTTCCTTCCTTTTTTTCATGATCTCAGCAAGCTCCTTCAAACACCAACGTGAAGAGGCATATCCTTTAGAGAAAACGATGATTGAAGCCCATGACTCTCCAATTGCTCCTAACAGCGCTGGTGTGAGCTCTTCTCCTTTCTCAAGGCTTTCTTCATCCCTGAATGTCTCAATCCCCTTATTAATTAAAGCATTGAATAGATGGTCAGTGAAGGTCTTGCGGGTATCACCACAAAAACTCAAGAAAATTTGGTGCTTAAATCTCCATTGATGAGGAGCAGATGATGATGAAGAAGAAGAAGGAGAAGAAGAAAACTCCGAGAATTTTCTCTTCATGGCTGATCAGTGGGAAATGGGAATCAAGCAGCTGCAGCGCTAATTCAAGAATCAAAGGAAAAAAATGGTAATTTCTTTTTTGATTGGGGAGTTTTGGTTGTTTCTGGCTGGGGTGCACAGGATTTAGGATTGAAAATTGGAATTATTGATGGTGCAATGCAATTTTTACATAGCAATAGCCAATGTGGCATTGGCAGGCTTGCTCTGTTCCTGGAATATCAACAAAATAGAGCTTGTAGTTAATTGTAGAACTACAGTGAACATATATGAACCGCTTATTTTTAATGCTATTTTCTAAATAAAACTTGCATATAATTCATACCATAATTTTGCCTCTACAGTCACTTTGTTTCGATTTACTAGTTTTTTTGTATGAATTGTTTGTTGGCATTATAGATGTCATTTACTCCCTCGGTCTAATTTTAATTGTTATAAATGTTGAGCTTGGCCTAATTTCTGTGGGAGTTTTATATTTAGCGGTGAATTTCTAAATCGATATTATCTCTTGGACTGATCAGATCAAGATGAACTCAAAGAAGAAACAGAATGATCCTCTCTAAAACTTAAAGAACACAGCTTCCTTTTTTGTTTGCAGAAGTAATTAATTAGACAGAAATTTCAATTGGAATCGATCAAGAATAAAGGGAAGTAAGCAAATCATTAAACACTAAATGATGGCAGGCATGGGGGTTTGCGATTCCTAGTGAAATTTGTATCAGAAGAACAAAACAAAAAAAAAGGGGGGGTTTCCCAGTAAAATGAAGCAGCATAAATAAGTAGTAAGTAAAATTTTCTTTCTAGCTAGTTTTGAAGGTACATATATGCAAGGGGGCTGCTTGAAATTTAATTTTACCTGAAAATCTTGCTGGACTTAATTTGTGCTGCGACAGGGGAATTTCTCCAGGCCCACTTCCAGAGATGACGATCTTATTATCTCTACCACTCAGATCAAGATCAACTCAAAGAAGAAACAGAGCCTTATCCCTCTAAACTTGGAGAACACAGATTCCTTTCTTGTTTTTGGTGTTTTTTGTTTACACAAGTAATTAAAGACGGAAATTTCGAGTAGAATAATCAATCAAGAAAAAAAGGAAAGTAAACATTAAACAAGAATGTTTTTTTTTTTGGGTGGTTGCAATGCAAGGAATTAAGTCGAAAAATTATGAAATATTCAAACACAAAGGGAAACTTTTTCTTCTTCTTAAAACTGTATGCAGACTATAGCAAAAAAGGAGGATTAAAGCAAAAAAAATACTTTCTGGATGAAACTCTCTGCTCAAATTGTACAAATCAAGTAAAAAAAAAGATGCACTAGAGAACAGAGGACATTCGTAGCTCAGCAAAATGTCCAATAGATTGGCTTGTGGTGTGGAAAGCATCGTCTGCACAAACCTTTACTTTTTCTTTGTGAATAATCTCCACTACCCATGGGCCATGACAATAAAGTAATCAATCATGTTCAGGGACTGTTAGAGCTGTCAAAAGCTGATCTGAATCTGAGAATTCGTCCAACCCATTCGAATCCGATTCCGCCCAACTCGATTTGATCAGAAAAAGTAAACGATCCGAACTCGCCCGACCCGAGACCCGAATGACCCGTAACCCAGATGACCCGAGACCCAAATGACCCGTAACCCAGATAACCCGAAACCCGAATGACCCGTAACTCGAGTGATCTGTGACCCGAGACTCTATGACTCGAAACTCGAATAACCCGAGAAATTAACCCGAATGATCCGAAAATATTATAAACTAAAATTATCTTTAATTCAATAAAATTTATAATTTTACTTATTCTAAATCATCATTTATTCAATACAATTTATATTATTGTTATAATTTCAATTATTATAAATCATGATTAAATTTGCTAAAATTCACAACCACTAAAATTGAATCAGTTATATGAATAATTATGATAAATTTATAATTAGTAATTTATTTTTTAAAATAATGAATAAATAGTAATACTTACTTAGTAATTTTTTAGTGATTTTATCTATTAGGTACTACAACCGTACTAATAATCTAGCTGGTAAGGGTTGTAATTCTATTTTCATTGTTCATGAATAGTTATATTATTGAAGTAATGAAAAAACATATAAATTTAGATATTACATAACTAATATTTTATTTATAATAATACATTATCGATAGTGTTTTTACTTTTTATCATAACAACGGCTTAAAATATTGACACATACCCCACCTGATAATTAATTCTGTATTTAATATATCTAACTCATCGGATAATTAATTATGTATTTAATATTCAAAATTAATATCTAAGGAGACACAAACCTTGCATATGCAGTCTGCTAAACTTCGGTGATAATAGATTGTCTAATGTTTCTACTTATTTATAAAATAAATCGAATAATAAATATATTTAAAAAAGTTGAGTATTGAAAATTAAAAAATTTAATGCTGACCCAATTGACCCGAAACCCGAGTGACCCGAGGTCAAAACCTGAACCCACCCAACCCGAGACCTGGTAGACCCGAAATCCGTATGACCCGAAACCCAGATGACCTGAAACCCGAATGACCCGAAAAAACTGTCTGACCCAAAAAAACTGTCTAACCCATTTGACCCAGATAACCCGAATCCGGCCAACCCGGCCATTTCACACCTGATTGTATATATGAATACGACAAATCAACGGCCAATTTGGCAAGAATCGAGGAAGATGAGAATTCAATCAAGGGCCAATTTTCATCAATTTTCGAAAATGAACCATTTTATAGACAAAACTGAAGCAAACAATAATATCAATATATAGTTATGGAAAATGCTTATAAATCTCGTAACAAGGAGAGTAAAGTTAAGTATTGATGCAAATGAAATATAAAATGAGAGCTTTGGGTACATGTCCCATGGGCCAAAAGAGAGAAAAGAATAGTTAGATTATAGAAAGAGCCTTCATTCCATTGACGATGTATTTAACCATTCATATAATCCTTAATCATTCTAAGGATTTATGAAAAATTGAAGTTACTGGTAATTAATTATGAGCAAAGATATGAGTAAAGATAGTCAAGAAAGTTGGAAGAGTGGAAATATTGCTTGCTAATAATTTACCCAGAACACCGCTCAGATCACAAAACTCCTTTAATTTACATCTTCAAATTCAGGGTAATCCAAAACTCCTTTAAGCATTGAAAGGGCTTTTTCTGCCTTATTCTTTGTCAATTTGCCAATTTTCCTCTACGTGCTAAATTTCCAACATATATAGTTTGCTGATGAAAAAAAAAACAAGGAAAGCACGGAATTGATTGAGAGGCTTCAAATTCAATATCAACTCTAAAGTTTGGATTCCTTCATTAAACAATTCCAAAGAAGAGAAATAAAATCAGTAAACCAAGTTACTATGCAAAATTGATGGAGGTTTAGCAAGACGAGGGATTGAAAATGAGAAAAAAGGTCCAAAGTGTTAACTTGAAAAATAGCAAAATCAATTAATGAAAACAATAATTAAATCAAAGCAGGAGTTTTGAAGGAGCTTTGCTCTGTTTTTGGTTGTTTTATCTGATTCTGGAGAATATGAACCTGCTATAGGAAAATGGAAGGAAGCTCAAAAATCAATAAATCATGCCTTTGACTCTTGTTAAAGGGAAGGGAAGGCAGGCCTATATAATAAATTGCAACTCAGATGGTGCTGATATATATGCCAAAGGGAAGGCAGGCCTATATATGTCCCCTGCAACTTTGGCATTAGTATGTGATGAACAAGATACAATGTTCATGGCAGCTGCTTCTCCTAATGGGATCATGGGACATTCACTACACAGTCGGCTTTGATGCAGTATCACTCAAGGTGATTGTGTGCATCATTCTTGGAATATGACCGGAGCTGTTGATTAATTCCTCCCATTAATTTTGATATATTAATATGTTATCATTAGAATTAATCTATCAAACATGTCACATCAAAGATCTATAAATCAATAATCTAACATGTCACAAACTTTATGCGGAAGCGGATCAACTTACCTCCAGCCATCGAAGAACACTTGAAGCTTTCTCTCTCTCAATTGAGTAGTAAACTACTTTAGATGGTGTATGAATTTTAGCGGAGACTAGGGACCCAAGTGGTTTAATATGTATTTATAGGTGAGTTTTTCCATCAAAAACTCCTCTTGAAAACCCTAGTTGACAAGCCCATTAATTCATGGTAAAATATTTGAGCCACATTTAGTTATTGGGCCTTAATTAACTTTATCCCAAAAACCACCTTATAAGAATTATTTCTACAGTTATTGCTTGACTATAGCTTTGAGACCATATACCAGTGTAAATTGCACGGACTGTGCCATTGTACGCTACATGCATGCCAACAACCAGCATAGCTTCTTATTAGATGGTAGGAGTTCCATTAATGTATTCCTACTTTTAGCAGAAACCAAGAGTAATTTTATAATTTTTCATCAAATAATGTATGTAGGATAGAGTCTCCTCCAAGAGAAAAGCTGATTCGTGCAATTAATTGGTGAGTCATGGTGGATTACTTGTTCTGACTTCTGAATTTGGTGCTACTTGCCTATCCTTTTTTCAGGGATTTTCTTCTCATAGCTTGGAGTTTTCGACTGTTAATGTTGTCACTGTTTATTTGTATATTAATTATTCTTCTTATGAAATGAAAATTTTTTTGGCAATATGGCTGCAGTGGTGTTTTACTTTTCCTGGCTCTTTAACAGATCAGATTATAATTTTCCTATAATTAATCTATCTCTAGTTTAATAAACGGCAGAAGAAAGATATTACATTATGGAAAATTATAATGTTTAAGAGTTCATCTTTATGCTTAATGTTTATACCGTAATTCACACCAAGGTAAATTAGGGATTGTGGTCTAATTGATTAATTTTGGATGGTCAAGATTAAGTCTTAAATTCCAAAATTGATGAGATTAAAATCACCCTAAACCTAATTAGATTAGGAAAATTCTTGAGCAAGCCCAAATCAATTGGGAAATTGCTTGGAAATTGCCTTGTAATTTAATTATGAGAGGTAATTAAATATTTTGTTTACACCATCAGAACCAATTTATTGGTCTAGATGATCTGAATGATAAATTGAAGGCCACACCATCAGGATCAATTTATTAGTCCCGATGGTGTGAGCAATTTTTATTTGACAACACCATCAGGATCAATTTTTTAGTCCCGATGGTGTGAGCAATTTTTATTTGACAACACCATCAGGTTCAAGCTATTTGTATCGATGACATGGCCTACTTTGTTTCTAAATAGAACTTTTGACGTGGCCATTGGTGTTGATTTATATCATCAAATGCTTATCATCAGGATCATTTTATTGGTGTCGATGATAAAACCAAAATACTGATTTAGTTTCTTTTAGGCCGAAGTCGATACGGGTTAATCTTCCAAATATGAAGGCTACGGGCTTAATTCCCAAAAGACAACATCATCGGCTTCAATTAATTAAATTAGCCATGATTTGAATTGTTAAACCTAAATCATTAGGACATTGAGATTGGTATCGATGGTGAAGAACAAATACTCCATCGACTTGGGGTAGTCAATGCCGATGATGTTCATCCAATTGGCCTTGTTTTTAATCAAGTCCAGAGCGCTCAGGCAAACACAATTTAGTCAAAGCCGTGTCGAAAGGAAGAGAAGTCAAGTTTTCACATGAAGAAGTTGACTAACTGATCACCAATTACGTGATCTAAATTGATGTTGATTGCTCACAAGATCAGGAGGATGATTGAGAGTTGACAATGGAGACAAGATCAATTTGCCATCATGACCATTAAAGGTTGATATTGCGATTGATATTCTGAAGATTAATGCAGTGTTTCCTTAACGCGTGGATCTGGATTGGCAAAGAGACTATAAAAAGGAGAAGCTTCACCAAAGCTCAAGGCAGACAACTTTACACACAAATCTGCCCAGCGCAAAATCAAGCAACATGCTTACTTGACTCTTGTTTCCCATTTTGTCACTCAGACTTTTGTTTCTTGTTTTCTTATTCATTCGATCTTTCGTTTGAATCTTGTTTCATTTTCTATAATCGCTACTTTGAATATAATATCAATTACTCTTTCCTGTCATCAACTTTTAAGAACCTTATTGCTCCAATAGTCTGAAATCTGGGTTAAATGATTAAAACCATTTTGGTGACTTTTAACCAGACTTCACAAATCGTCTGATCTTTACTACATTCAAATTTCACACTGACTTTGTCAATTTTATTTCAAATTGACTGGCACGCCTCTACTTCCCAAAGCTCCAGAGAGATTTTGGCGCAACACTTAACAAAATCAAAGTTTCAAAATTTTGACTTTAAAAATCTCTTTGAGATAAACAAACATAAATCTATTGTTTTAAAACGAATTAATCTCACAGCAAAGTTTAATATAATCAAAAGATTACTTGGAAAGTTTATAAATCAGACCAAGACAAACCGACCTCACAGTTTTGAAGCCAGAATCACTCAATTTAAGAATTATTACATTATACCTAGTTTAAAAGATTTAAGTTATGAAATCTTAACATTCGAAATTAAAATCAAATGAAATATATATTAAAAAAAACTTGATAATCAGGCCAAACAATTAAGCTTTACATACAAAATGGCACTTTAAGTAGAAATTATGGAAATTGTCAGAGATATTACAAAGTAAAGAAAAGAAGGAAAAAATATAATCTAATCTATGACTAATTAATCACTTATATACTAGAATTAGTTGCTAACTATCTATAGTTAACTAACTATAACTAACTAACAATTAATCTTAAGTACAACTAACAATTTACTAAACTAAGGTTAACTTCTAACTATAATCCCTAACACCCTCCCTCAAACTGAATACAGATTCTGTATTCCAAGTTTGAAGAATGCTGTCTTGAAATTATTAGCCGAAAGCCCCCTAGTAAAGCAATCTGCTAGCTGCATTTTAGAAGTAACTGGTAGTAGTTTAATGAGCCCTGATTGCAGCTTTGATCGAACCACATGACAATCTATGTCAATGTGTTTTGTTCTTTCATGAAAAACAGGATTTTGAGCAATATGCATGGCTGAAAGGTTGTCACAAAACAATGGCGTTGGTGTGTTTATTGAAACCTGCAAATCCTGCAAAAGATATATTAACCATTGCACTTCACATACTGTAGAAGCAAGAGCCCTGTATTCAGCTTCAGAACTGCTCCGACTAACAGTTGTTTGTGTCTTAGTTTTCCAGGATATCAAAGATTCACCTAGGAATATGTAATAGCCTGTAACAGATCTTCTTGTGTCTAAAAATGTGCCCCAGTCAGAATTAGAATAGACTGTTAACTGAAAGTGCTTCTTAGATGAAAAGAACACACCCTGTCCAATTGTTCCTTTCAAATACCTAAGCACACGATGAGCAACCTGCATATGCTCTGTTGTTGGCTTGTCTAAAAATTGGGCCAACTGCTATACTACAAAGCTGATGTCAGGCCTGGTTGTGGTCAAATATTAAAGTTTCCCAACTAACTTCCTGTAAGTAGTAACATCTTCCAGTGGTACCCCTGAGTCTTTGGTTAATCTTGTCTCTGGGAGGATAGGAGTTGGTGTTGGTTTAGAATCCAGAAAATCAAAATCTTTTAACAAGTCCAATGTGTATTTCTTTTGACAAATGTTGATCCCTGCTTTTGACCTTGCAACCTCTAATCCAAGAAAATAGTTCAATTCCCCTAGATCCTTAATACTAAACAACTCATGTAAATGTTGTTTAATCTTAGAAATTTCTGTCAGGTCATTGCTAGCTATTATTATGTCATCTACATAGACTAATAGAGCAATGAAAGTACCATTTACATTCTTTACAAAGAGAGTATGATCTACTTGAGATTGTGTGAAGCCATATTGAAGTAGAGAATCTGTTAACTTTAGATTCCATTGTCTACTTGCTTGCTTGAGTCCATATAATGACTTAACCAATCTGCATAGTTTGTTGGATCCTGGTAAGTAACCCTCTGGTAATCTCATATAAACTTCCTCATGAAGATCTCCATGTAAAAAGGCTGTGTTAACATCACACTGGTGTAGAAACCATCCCTGCATAGCTGTTAATGCCAACAATGTCCTTACAGTAGCCATCTTGGCTACTGGACTAAAGGTGTCCAAGTAATCAATTCCATCTTGCTGTGTATAACCTTTTGCTACTAGCCTTGCTTTGTATCTTTCTATAGATCCATCAGATTTTCTTTTAATTTTATATACCCACTTACACCCTATAGTTTTCTTGCTAGGTGGAAGATCAACTAATTTCCATGTCTGAGTCTTCTCCAATGCTGCAATTTCCTCAAACATGGCTTGCTGCCAATTAGGATCATTGAAAACCTCTTTATAAGTACGAGGTTCTATAGCATTATCAATTGCTACTACTAAGGCTTTGTGTTTAGAAGAAACATGATCATATGAGAAAACAGTGGAAAGAGTATGAGGAGTAGTTTTCTTATTTTTATCACATTTGTAATGAGATAAATGTGGGGGAAAGGTTTTTATTCTTGTGCTCCTTCTCAAAGGTGGTTGAGAAGGTTGTTGTGCAGAAAATTGTAATGAAGTGTTTGTAATAGTATTTGAATGAGGTTGAGCTGGAGTAGATTGTGTATCAGAAGAGGCATGTGTTTGTAAAGAAACTTGTTCTTGAGAATGGTGAATAGGAATTGGGTCTGAACTAGGTTGTAAAAGAGACTGAGTATCTGAATCTCCATTATTGTTGTAGACTTCCAATTTGTCACCTAAAACTGCAGAAGTATCACAAACAAGTAATATGACAGAATCTGCATTCTTATGTTTTGTAAACTGCAATTTGTCAGTTTGAACATAAGATGCAGAATAAGGAAAGATATGTTCATAAAAAGTGACATCACGAGAAATAAACTCTTTTTGAGCATGTAAATCAAACAATTTATAGCCTTTTACACCAGGTGTAAAACCTAGAAATATACTCTTAATACTTCTAGAATCAAACTTATTTTTAATGTTACTATGATTGGAAGCAAAAACAAGAGATCCAAATACTTTTAAAATTTCAATATTAGGAGATGCATTAAACATTTTCTGAAATGGAGATTCATTATTAAGTACAGGTGTAGGGATTCGATTAATAAGGAAAACAGCATGTAACACACAATATCCCCAGAATTCTATTGGTAAACTAGCCTGAAAACGTTAAGATCTAGCGACATTTAAAATATGTTGATGTTTTCTCTCAACTATACTATTTTGTTGAGGTGTTTTAATGCATGAGGTTTGATGGAGAATACCTTTGGAATCATAAAAACTAGGCATGTTGAACTCTTGACCATTGTCAGTCCTAATGCACTTGACTTCTGCATTAAACTATACTTTTGCTATTGAAACAAAATTCTGCACTATAACACGAGCTTCAGATTTATTCTTCATAAGGTACACCCAAGTGAACCTATTAAAGTCATCAACAATGGTAAGGAAGTAAATCTGTCCTTTAAAAGTAGGAGCATAGTTATCACCCCATATGTCAATATGCACCAATTCAAAACACCTATGACTAACAGTAGTGCTAATAGGAAAAGGACTACGTTTGTGTTTAGACATATGGCAAATTTCACAAGGAACAACAGGAACAGAAGAAGGAACAAGAAATTTCAATCTTGAATATGACAAATGATCTAATCTGTTATGCCAAAGAATGGAATTATCAATATTACAATCAGAAGTAACATTCACAGATTGATTACAAGGAAAAACAGTAGAAACACCATTACAATCAAAAACACCATTACAAGTAGAAACAGTTTTAGAATTTGTATTAGAACATATAACATCTCGAGAAGGAACAGAGGCATCAAACATAGCATTAGCATGCTTAATATGATCAGAAACAACAATGTTATCAATAGCACTTTCAAGCTGTAATTGACCCTGAAGTCTTCTAGCAACTCCAATCATCTTCCAATGATTGATATCCTGAATAATACAATGTGAAGATACAGTGATTAAGCAACATTTTAAATCAGTAGTAAGTTTACCAACAGATATCAAATTGAAAATGAATGCAGGAACAAAAAGCACATTATAAAGAATCAAGTCAGGACTAAACTTTACAGTACCTATATGTGTAACCTGCACATGAGTGTTATTAGGTAAACCAACATAAACATTGTTAACTTGGTAATAAGAAGAAAAAGAATCTAGATTACAAGCAATATGATCAGTAGCACCTGTATCAATAACCCAGTCATGTACAGAATTATGTTTATGAGTAAAAACATTTAAAAGAAATTTTAGGATCTAAAATTGAAATAGGCAAGGAAGAATTACCACACTGATTGCCATAAGAAGGATTAGCAATAGGCTGGAGAGGAGCAGTAACTGTAGATGAATGATGTGGAGGAATAACAATTGTTGCATTAGCCTGATGAATTTGAGGTTGAATCAAATTCATTAGTTGTTCATACTGGCCCATTGTGCTGAAATACCTCATCTTTATCAGAGCTCTCTGCAAGAGTAGAAGAATCCTCCATAATCTCAACAGCATTAGCACTATGAACAGGCCTTTTCCCTTTAGAATTAGCATTATAGGTTTGTGGAAACCCATGTTTCTTGTAGCACCTATCCACAGTATGACCTTCTCTGCCGCAAAAAGAACACTGAGGCATTCTGGAATTATTAAAATTTTTCTTCACCATGGGTACATGACCACCCTTAGAAGGCATTGCCGATCGAACAGCTAGAGCATTAACATCAGAGGGAACAGAGCCTAAAACAGATCTTTCTTGTTGTATAATAAGGGCATAAGCTCTATTAAGTGGAGGTAAAGGATCCATCAATAAAATTTGTGTTTTAACACTAGAATATTGATCAGAAAGGCCCTTAATAAAGATCAAGACTTGATCATTATCATGAAATTCCCGAACCTTCTTGGCTAAGAGGCAAGTACAAGTATCACAAGAACAAGATGTAATTGGCCTTAAAATGTTCAATTCATCCCATAAAACCTTCAATTTGGTAAAATTTTCATGAATAGACAGAGAACCTTGAGTACTTGTATAGAGCTCAGATTAAAGATCAGAAATCCTAAAAGAATTGGCCTGTGAAAACCTAGATTTCAAATCATTCCAAATATCTACTGCAGATTCCAACCAAATGATTGATTGAGCTATAGAGGGAGAAACCGAATGAACTAACCAGGAAATAATAAGATTGTTACATCTTAACCAAGCTTGATAGAGAGAATCATCACGAGCTGGAACCCTCAAAGAACCATCGACAAAATGAAGCTTATTCTTAGTAAGCAAAGCCATTTTCATGGCGCGACTCCAAGAATGATAATTGGGCCCTGAAAGTACTGAAAAAACGAGCACCAATGTAGGATTCTCACTAGCATGAATATAGTACGGACTGGATGGAAAATCTTCTGGTCTTGAAGAACCAGTGAGAGATCCAGTAGCAGTAGTTGTAGAAGAAGAAACAGTTGCCATTGAAAAGAAGGATTAAAGAGAAACTTGACAAAGAAATCAAGGAAAAACGAAGAAAGAAACTGATTAGATTCAAAGAAAAAGATAAAGAAGGAAAGTTTCTGGAAAACCCAGAAAAATTCTCAAAACAGCGGAAGAAGAAAGAAAATAGCGACTGATACCATGTCAGAGATATTACAAAGTAAAAAAAAGAAGGAAAAAATCTAATCTAATCTATGACTAATTAATCACTTATATACTAGAATTAGTTGCTAACTATCTATAGTTAACTAACTATAACTAACTAACAGTTAATCTTAAGTACAACTAACAATTTACTAAACTAAGGTTAACTTCTAACTATAATCCCTAACAGAAATCGAGAGAAAATTAGTGAAAAGTTCATCAAACAATGCATATGTGCGTGAGTTCAACTTCTACCATTTAAAGAGAAAGCATAAAGTTGTAGAAAAAAAAACAAAGGAAGGAAAGAGAAAGAAGTACTTGTTTGGTTCAGAATATCATTAAACAAAATGAACAAAGAAACGGACAGGGAAAAAGAGACGAGGGATAATTGATATTAAAAAAGTATATATTTTACACAAGATCATTAAAATCACACATAAACGGAATCAATATGATAAGAAATTTATGAAATTTCATCTCAAACAATATAAGCAAGTAAGTATTTTTAATTCAACAAAAAGAAACGAATGAACAATGACCATGAAAAACAGTAGTATCATTCAATATCTGCCTTAGTACTAATTCTTGAGTTGTTAAAATTTGTTGGAAAGTGCATCAAAATCTTGCATCCACGCAAAGTGGTTTTTATTCAGACTAGATCTCTTCTCTTTTCGTAATCAATATCACTTCCTCTTGGCCACATTTTTTTCTGAGTTGCTGCTGATTCCTCGATCTGTTGAGATGCCTATGTTTACATAAATATATGCAACCAAGTTATAAAACAATGAATGAAGAAATTATATATTTACTATTAAATCTCACTAATATTAATTTAATTCATTTTTCCTTATGCTGATGTCGATTATTAACGTGCAGTTAACTACAAACATCTTAACAACATGAACATAATCAATAATAAAGATTAAATTAAGATCCCGTCTGGTAATTCTTATGCATTTTACTATCAAGTTTTGATGATTTCCTATTCATTTTATCATCTATAATGTTTTTCCTTATTTCTACATTTCTTTTTTGTTGAGAAAAAGAAATAAACAAAGTAAAATATCATTAAGATTTGATATTAATAATTGGTACCTGTGGTTTGGCATGTGCACAAGACTGCAAGTCGATGCTAAAAGTTGTTGTCATCTGTCGGCAATCCCTTACTTTTAATTCAGTCAAATCTGGGAATAGGAAATGATAATCCACTGAGCTGATGCTTATGAGGTTGGGTAGCTCTTCAAGGGATAGCTGTCCTAAGTAAGGCAGCTGCAGCACAGTCTCCTCCTGGTGGTCATGATCTTTAGCATCTGCTTTATCTTCACATCCAAATACTCGCTCCAATTTGGAGGCTTTTGAAATCGATATGCGGCGGAGTCGTTGGAGATCACCAACAATACTAATAGGAAACACATATTTAAGGTTGTTGCAACTTTCAATATCAATTGTATACAGATTAGGGAAGCTTAAAGATTGCAGATCATGATGATCTTCTGGTGATGATGATGATGATGATGTGTCCACAATTTGCTCCAAATCCTCGCATTCTTTTATTTTTAAATGCGTCAACTTTGGTAAATTTCGAGCAAGCAAAGGTGAGAAGACATATCTCAACTTCTTGCAACCAACCACTTTAATTACTTGAAGATTTTGAAGGGTCACTAGTTGTTTGGGAGTCCTCCATATAACTCTCAACTCAGCTAGATTCTTCACTTCGAACTTCTCCAAATTGGAAAGGATGTATCCAGATTGGTGGAGGTGAAACATCTGTTCAACATGATTCCCAAAAACTGCATATTCCATATTTGAAGAGTTTTCTCTCCCTTGTGCTACAACTGGATTATTATTGCACAATTCGTCGCTTTCTCCTCCGATCTCTATACTCTAGAAAACACAAAGCATATATCGTTTAAATAAATGTACCTACAATTTCTTAAATAATCATAGTAGCAGCAAGGATAAATGCTAACACAAGGATCCAAGCAGCAACTAGTACTAAGTATATATATGAAGTTGTATACTAAAGCTTCATGAGAAATTTAATAAAAAAAAATTTAAGGTTATATATATTTGTAATTTTAATTTTATGAAAGTTGCAATTAATTGAAAATAACATACCTCCATCTGATGAGTTGACGAAACGGTGAAAGGTCTCAACTTGGGACAACTTGAAAGTATTAAACTTTTTAAGGATATTGGCAATTTGAGGCAAACATCATTCCCGTCCGTTCCTTGGCCCAGGGCAATCACTTGTTTTAGTTGAGGCAAATCTCCTAGCACCAAACTCTTCAACCGTGGAAGATCATTTAGATTTCCAACCAAAGAGCTTGGGAAAACATATTCCAATTTACCACAATTGTTAATCTTAACTTCTTCTAATTCCTGCAAATTACGAGGATGGTAATGGTTGTTTGATAACATTTCAAAATTATTATCTTCCATCACAAGTCGCTCCAACATATCGCAACTCTCTATGACGAGCTTCTTTAATTGTAGCAGGTTTTGAGCAAAGGACAATGGAAACAGAGATGTCATGCTACTGCAACCTCTTATCTTCAGTGTTTGCAACTTGTGTAGCAACCCCTTTGGGCAGTCACCATTGAACACCCATTTCAAACTAGTCATATTACTCATACCTGTTAATTCCAACACCTCCAAATCTGATACTGCAATGGTTGGCAAATGCTGCTTCCTCGTGTCTATGAGGCATTCCAATTTGGCACAATTACCTATAGTAAGAGTTTTCAAATTTGGCAACAAGTATGGAGGTTGAATGTGGGTATTGGCTGATAATATCTCACTATCACCAACTTCCATCTCCTCGATAATTTTCTCCAACATATCGCAGTCTTCTATATGGAGTTTTTTTAATTGCACTAGCTTTTCAGCAACCGACGGTGGGAAGAGGGATTTCAAGCTACTGCATCTTCTTATCTCCAAAGTTTCCAACTTTTGTAGCCTTTCATTAGCACCTTCCAATATCTCCTCAAAAATTTGCTCCAACTTATGGCAGCCATCTATGGTGAGGCTTTTTAACTGCACGAGCATTTTAGCAACCCCCAGCGGAAACAGAGATTTGAAGCTACCACATATCTCTAAAGTTTCCAACTTCGATAGCATCCGATCTTTAGCACCTTCCATCTCCTCAAAAATTTGCTCCAACACATCGCATGTACTTATTGTGACACTTCTCAATTGAACAAGATTTTTAGCAACTGGCGGTGGAAAGAGAGATTTCAGGTTACCACATCCTCTTATCTCCAATGTTTCCAACTTTTGTAGCACCTCATCATTAGCACCCTCCATCTCCTCAAAAACTTGCTCTAAGATATCGCAGTCAGCTATTTCGACACTTTTCAACTGAACAAGATTTTTAGCAACCGATGGTGGAAACACAGATTTCAGGCTACCACATTTCGTTATCTCCAAAATTACCAACTTTTTCAGGAACCCATCAGGAGGCGGACCATTACAAAGCCCTCTGAAACAATCCATGTTTTTTATCTTCAGAACTGATAATTTTGAGGAGGTAACTGACACATGCTGGTAATTTCTTGCGTCAACGAGACTTTGGCAGTTTACTATACTGTTCAGCTCAAGCAATTCTACCTCCTCAAACAAATTCTTAAGTGTATGTAATGAGTCAGTTTTGTGAATTTTCAAGGATCGCCTGGAGGGATAACATTCATCTGTACGACCTCCTATCCCTATGCTATAATTTTGTAATTTAGGAAAAACAAAGTCTTTTGGAACACGTTCAGAATCATCCACTTCCAACACTAGTATGGTTAAACGCGGCAACTCATTTAGCTCTTCGAAAAGACGTGCATTCCTTACTTGTGCATCTGTCGACCCTTCAACCACCCATTCATCAAATTTAAACCCACAGCGGCCAAGGTAGAACTCTTCTAGTTGGGATAATCTTCCTATCACATTTGGAGGAATCCTTTTTAACCTTTTACACCAGGTCAAATCCAGCAATTTTAGACTCTTCAATTCCCCAACTCCATCTGGCAGTATCTCAATATCAGAATCATAGAGACTAAGGATCTCAAGTTTCTTTAGGTTTCCCAATGAAGAGAAGCTGCTGTATGTGTTGGGCTCGCAAGCTTCCAAATATAGACTTCGAAGGTTTGTGAGCATATGAAGTGCATCTTTTGACAAGGATCCTTTGATCTCCCACAAATTTAGAACTTTTAGAGATTTCATCCCTTCAAAAGAGGCACCTGAAAACATCATGGTTTTCTCTTTGTCCTGTACTCCATCACGAAATGACAAAAATTCAAGCTTCGGATAGTCTAATCCTTCAGGAATTCCTTTTATGTTGCAATCCATAAAAGAGATTGCTGTACAATACTCAGAATTTTCAATCCTTGGCCACTCCTTTGCTCCCGACTTTGATTTTATGACAAAATGGTTCTCCTTTTGGGACCCTATCCATAAAGCCACATCACGAACCATGTCATGCATTTTAACCCACTCCTCCCCTTCTTCCAATAGTAAAGAGCAAGCTTTGAGGTTGTCCATTGCCGTACACACTGCATCTCTTGCTTCTTGAATTGAATTTCTACCTTTAAACAACTCTAAACCCCACGCATGTCTCACCAACTCCTCTATAAAAATCGAATGATCTTCTGGGTATAAAGAACACAATAAGAAGCATTTCTTGGTGCTGTCAAGCTTCAAAAAATCATAACTCAATTTAAGACACATGTAAGCATTTTTGTCATCTTCTGCAACACCTTCAATGTCCAACAATGTAGAGTTTTTAAGGCTTTGACTTGCTTCCCTCCACTTATGAAGCCTTGCACCCTTTAGGGCCTTTCCCAAACTTGATAAGGCTATAGGCAAGCCCTTGCATTCTTTCACAACTTCAGCAGCCACCTTGAGAATGTCAGGAGGAGTGCCATCATCTAGTTCTGCACAACTTTTAAATAACTGCCATGCTTCATTTTCATTTAAAACATCCAGTCGCACAACTTGTCCACTTCCCATAAGAGAACACACTCGTTGAGATCGAGTTGTCAGAAGAATTTTGCAACCTTTGTACTTATGCTCATCGAGTGGAATTCCTACCGCCTTCAAGTCGAGTTTGTTCCAAAGGTCATCGAGTATTATGAGAATACTCTTTTCATTTTGTAGTCTGGCCCACAATTGCCCTGCTTTGCCATCTTCCGTTGTATTACTCAATCTTGAATTTAATGATTCTGATATTGTGTTTTGAATTTTTTCAATGTTTGGATTTTGGGACACAGTAACAAGCACAACTTCACCAAAAAGCTTGGATTCTTTGGCTTTCCTACCAACTTCTTTCACCAGGGTGGTTTTACCCACGCCTCCCATGCCCCACACTCCAATTATGTTCACCCTATCATCTTCCAGTGCCTCCATGATCTCCTTTTCAGCTGAATCAGCCGACTTAGACGGCAGGAACTCCTTAGAGGGAAGAAGAGTTATGCGTGGAAGATCAGCAGGGTGGCCTATAACTGGAAACTCGGACTTCTCCAAAAGGTCAGAAATGGAGAGGCTCTTCTCCGCTGCTTGCTTGCTGAGCTGATATCGCCAACACAAATTGAAACACCTCTTGTTTTCCTGTATTTTGACTTGAAGAAAACCCTCTACATCCTCCCGGAGTGTGCTTGCCTTCTTCCGCCAATCTTCGACCACCGCATCAGTAGTTTGGATTTGATTCTCCGCGTCTTGGACCCTAGCTTCCACCGAAGCGTGGGTTACCTTCAGTTGCTCTATTTTCTCCCTGAGATCTTCAATGATCTTGTTGAATCGAAACACGTAACCAACGTGGCGCACTGTCGGCTTGACCCCGTAGTCCACGAACACTGTCGCCAGGGCATTAGGACCACACGCCTCAATAAAACCAGACATTCTTCACGATCTGCAACTGCAATAGTTTTAAGACAAGAAATTAAAATGGAATTAATTATAAATTATATACTAGTATAGTACTATTTATGTTTATAAATGGGGAAAAATATTTATGATGGAGCAGCATAAATTAGTAGTAAGTAGTAATTTTTTTTCTAGCTAGTTTTGAAGGCATATATACATATACAAGTAAATTATATAGCAACCAACAATTGAATGATGTATGACGGACTCCTTAAAATTTAATTTTACCTGAAAATCTTGCTGGACTTGCTTCAGGGGAATTTCTCCACGGCCACTTCCAGAGATGACGATCTTATTATCTCTACCACTCACATCAAGATGAACTCAAAGAAGAAACAGAGGTTCAAGGACAGAGCTTCTTTTTTTCTCTTTTTTTTTTTTTTTGGTGTTTTTTTGTTTGCAGGAGTAATTAAAGACAGAATTTTCGAGTAGAATCAATGGGGTGGTTGCAATGTAAGAAAACAGGAATTAAGTCGAAAAAAATCTGAAATATTCAAACACAAGGGGAACTTTTCTTCTTCTTAAAACTGGAAGCAGACTATAGCAAATAGGAGGATTAAAGCAAAAACACCTTCAAAATTCACTTGCTGGATGAAACTCTCTGCTCAAATTGTACAAGTCAAGTCAAGAAAAATGCACTAAAGAACAGAGGACATTTGTTTTTTTTTTTTTTTTTTTTGCCAGAACAGAGGACATTTGTAGCTCAGCAATTTTTTTCTTTTTTGAAATTAGCAATTTTTTTTCTTTTGTTAAAGTAATTAAGTTAAAAGACTCGTAATGTACGTTAATAGTTTTATTTCAATATAATTCCAATAATAATGATAACAACAAAAACTGATATAAACCACTATTATTGTTCTTAAAATTTTTCATTTATTAATTGTTAATTTATACAAATATTTTCCTCATCTACTCAATCAATCTTCCTTTCTGTAAATTCCTTCAAAAAAAAATCTTCCTTTCTGTAATAATCAAACATTTCCAATTAGCACAGCCATCATATTTGAACACACTGGATTCATTCTAAAAAAGTCCTAGTTGTTGACTGTTGAGTGAGAACAATCATAATAATATCTCTTTGTGAAAATTATTAGATTCCCTTGTCGTCCAATAGATTGGCTTGATCGTCTCCACAAACCTTTACTTTTTCTTTGTGAATAATCTCCACTACCAATGGGCCATAGCAATGAAGTAATCAATCATGTTCTGTGACTTTATATATGAACACGACAAATCAAGGGCCAATTTGCCAAGAAGGAAGATAAAAATTCAATCATGTTAGCTCATGTTAAACCTCCAAGTACATTTTATGAAATTTCGAAAATGAACCATTTTATAGAAAAAAATTGGAAGCAAAGCAATCAATATTTAGTTATGGAAAATGCTTATAAATCTCATAACAAGGAGAGTAAAGTTAAGTATTGACGAAAGTGAATTATAAAATGAGAGCTTTGGATATATGTCCCATGGGCCGAAAAAGAGAAAAGAATAGCTAGATTAGAAAAAATCCTTCATTATTACTTATGCAGTTAAACTTGCGAGGGAGGCTGGGCAAGTGTTTTATCCTTCTCCGAGTTTAAGTAGAGCATCTGGTCAGGTTGTGAAATAGATGCATCCGCCTGAAGGGGTTTATATTTTGAATACTGATGGTTCAAGACGTCATGAGGATGGACACGCTTCAGCTGGTGGTTTAATCCGCGATGCAAGTGGAGATTGGGTAATGGGCTTCATGCTTAATATTGGTATCACTAACAGTTTAGAAGCAAAGTTATGGGGCATTCGACAAGGTCTGTTACTTGCAAAGGAGAGAGGTTATTCTCCTTTAATTGTGGAGTTGGATGCAGCGGTTGTTGTTCATTTCCTAAAGGGTACTTTGGTGGATTCCCATCCTAGTTACACTTTGATCAGGGATTGTTTGAAGTTAATCAAAGGAGATTGGATTTTAGAGATTCGACATATCTACAGGGAAGGTAATCGATGTGCGGATTGCTTGGCAAATTTGGCACATGACACTCTGTATGGGGTTACTCTTTGTACTGTTCCCCCATCTCAGGTTGTTACTCTTTTGGAGGAAGACAGGCTTGGCACTGGCACGCTTAGGCCTTAGGCCTTACTTTGTTAATTTAATTTCTTGTTCTTATGTAGCAAAAAAAATACCTCCCCCGACCCCACCAAGAAGAAAAAGAAAACGTGTTCATTCCATTGACGATGTATTTAACCATGCATATAATCCTTAATCATTCACAAGGATTTATGCAAAATTGAAGTTATGGGTAAATTATAAATTATAAGCATAGATAAGAGTCAGTTAAGAAAGTTGGAACTTGGAAGAGTGGAAATATAGCTTTGCTAATGGGCCTTCTTCAAAAAAAAAAAAAAAGCTTTGCTAATGGGCCATTACTACAATTCCAAATTGCCGTCCAAAATATGTTTAATTTGGTGTAATTTCCTAACGTTTAGGCCAAATTTGGTTATGTTTAAAGGTTTAAATTCAAATTGAGGAAGTTTGGAAAGGTTTAGACCCAATTTAGACATTAGGCCAACAGTCTAGGTAATTAGTAATTTTACTAACAAACTAACTCTTAACGGTTTCATGAACTTTCTGGAAAACAATGATATCAGAGCAGCCAAAGAACCTTCCTCCCTCCATCAAAAAAAAAAAAGAGAGAACCTTCCTCCTTTTCCTTCATATATATTAACCAATTCAAAGAACATAAATAAAATCAGTAAACGGAGTTCCAAGAATTTAACATGTTACATGCCAAACCTTAGTAAAAAATCAACATGTGATTGCACTTATATAGTTACATTTTCTGCCAATTTTATATGCAAATCTTGGAAATCAACATAAGATATAACGTGTTCATGGCAGCTGGATCTCTCCTATTCAGCATTGTCTGAATAGGCTTATAATCACGTTTGGAGAAATAAAGGACAAGTTTCCCTCTCCCTTTTCTGAAAAATTTGATCTCAATTAATCCTATTGTGCACATGAAAGGAAGAAATTTCAAGTACTAAAAGTATCCTTGCAGACAATGAAAAATCTTCCTCCAACTGTCCAAAAACCAAAGTAAATCTTCCTTACAAAACTAGGAAAACATATTAATGTTCATAAATGTCTAAAGAAAAAGGATATGAAATAAAGAAAGGGTAATTATTTGATACACCAGTAGTGTAAATTTTGGACTCCACGAGCGGGTTATGGAGCTGACACATTCATTTTCTGAATTAATTAAATTTTAAATATTTTAATCTAATCCCTAGGGATCACATGTCACCCTTAAAGACCTGGTTGTGGATTATATATAAGGGTTTATATATGATACACCGGCGGTGGAGTTTAGCAGACTACACAAGCGGCTCTTGAAGGGTGACATGTGTCCCTTAGGGACTAGATTGAAATATTTAAAATTTAATTAATTCAGAAAATGGACATATGTCAACTTCACAACCCACTTGTGGAGTCCAAAATTTACACCGTCGGTATATCAAATAATTACCCTATAAACCCTTGTTTTAATGAGTGATGGTCCTATGGACTCGAGTCCGTGGGAGTTACCACGTAATCGAGGCTAAATCACACGTTTGATCAAATATTCATGTGAATTTCAAGTTTACCCATATAGTATTTTAAATGAATTTTAGTTTGGAATGTGAAATTTTTTAAAATTTTGTATTTATTGAGGTAGAAATTCAACATAAAGTTTTTGTACGAAATAAAGTTTTCTTTTGTTCAATTAAGGACCTTAATAATTAAGATACAATTCGAGTATGAAGTTTAGCTTAAAAAATTTTATTTATTTATTTTATGGGTAGATATAGATTTTTAAACATTGGGTAAACTTAAAATTCACATAAATATTTGATCATACGTGTGATTTAGCCTCGATTACGTGATAACTCCCACGGACTCGAGTCCATAGGACCATCACTCTGTTTTAATAGTAGTTTTAGGATGACAATTGACACATATGTAAAACATTTGCTTTAGTAAAGCGGCGATATTGGTCAATTTACACATTATTCATCTTGCGGTGTAATTACTTTTCTTTGCATAAACTTTTGGGAATTAAAAATCCAACCAAGTCCCAAATGGACATGGACCGAACATAATGGGCTAACTAAAGAATCAGGCTAAATAACGGCCGAAAAAAAAAGAATCAGGCTAAATATTAAAAAGCTTATTTTTTTCAGATTTTATTTTAATTTTTCACTTGGTTCTTCCCTTATTATCGATATAAGTTATTTGGGTAATCTCTATATTTCTAAAATTTCATCTTCTCTGCGGCGGTTAGGTTTGCGTATTAGCTTTTCGAGAGCCTTTTCCAGGTAAATTTCATCATCTTCAGCCCTATATAATATAATTTTGTTATTAATTTGCTGCTGTACTTTTGGTGTAATTAATGATTGATTTTTGTTCCAAAAAAACAACCAAAAAAAACCGAAAGAAAGGATTGATTTTTACCTTTGTAGCTTGTGTATGTGTTGAATTTTCATATTGTATATTATTGAACGATTGACCTGCCTTGGAAATAATTGATCTTGCTAATTACTATGATTTCTCAGTCAAATTTATTTTTGTTCTAATGCAGAATGTCTCAAGTTCCTGCTGTCAAAAATTTTGGTTTGTGTCCACTCCTTTAATTTAATATAAATATATAATTATTTTCTCTGTTTTAACAATTCTAATTTTACCCCATGCTCATGACTTTCCTTTACATTTTATAATATGATTATGTTATTTCACTAGGGCGTGTGGCCTTCCTATCTGTTTACGCTACGGCTGCTCTCTATGGTTGGTATAGATTTGTGAGAACGTAAGTTGTATCGATTGAGTTCTCACTTTCTTATTTTGCTTTCTATTGAAGATAACATTATCTGTTGTTTTGGAGATTTGGTGTTCAGAATGTCATTAGTTATCTTAGTTTTAAGCGTTAAGGCTGATTTCTTGTCTAATACTATAATGTATGCTTTTTTAAACTTTTGC
The DNA here is from genome assembly GCA_001974805.1 of Corchorus capsularis. NCBI lineage: Eukaryota > Viridiplantae > Streptophyta > Magnoliopsida > Malvales > Malvaceae > Corchorus > Corchorus capsularis. The sequence goes on from AWWV01009122.1 coordinate 34,782, forward strand.
AGTGTACGGTGTGAGGTAAACATTTTTTTGTTAATTTTCATTGGATCTTTTGCACAGAAAGATTGTGATTGGACCGAAGATTTTCTCCTTTTAAGAGTGTTTATAAATTGGTAGGGGGGGTTTGGTTTAATTTCATCACTTGTTATAAATTACTAACACAATTGCTGTTCATCATTGGTTCTCCTTCTGTAAGCGTGGATTGTCATCATTGTGGAGAACAATTTGCAGCACCAACTTCTGAGCTTTGGACGAAATCTACAGACATGATTTTTGAGAAAACTTTTCTTTCTTTAAGTTTAAAGAAGGCCTGATATAATTGTCTAATGCAGTACTTTGTTTCAGCTATAACATGAATAACTGTCAGCTAGGTGGTTATTCATTTAAGAACAGACGAATTGTGTTTTGTAAAACGTGTGGTTAAACCTAGTCCTAAATTAGTTCCTAAATTTTAGGAAGAAATCTGACTTGTCAAACTTTTATTAGTGGGACCATAGATGATGTGGTGAACCCGGTTCATCTAATAATTTCTCGTTTTTATGGGATTTGAATGTGTTGTTTTATTTATGAGTAATGACTAGTGACAAAAGTCGTAAATTTAGCTTTCTGTAGGTATTTGTGTTGAATTATTTGAAAAAAAAAAAAGCCTAGTTCAAACTAGTACTTGGAAACGCAGAGAAATGGATATTTTTCTATGATTTGTCCCATGATGTAGGATAATTTTATATCAAAACCATTGTTGGAAGAGTTTTACACCTATATTGGACCAACCCGATTCGAACAAGATTAACTTATAAATATATCAAAAAAATGATTAAAGAGAGTGTATAAAAATTTTATATTATTGATTAAAGAGTGTATAAAAAGTAAAGTAGTGGAAGTGGAACCTTTAGTGTTGAGTGCATTAGTCGAACAAATTGCCACTTCGAGACATCACAACAAAGTATAGAAACCTTTAGGGAGAGCAGTGTCTGTTCGGTCGGTTTTGGCTTGAAGATTTTCTCTTCGACTGGAAACCGACCGTAGCATTTGAAGAACCGAGGGCCAACCGCCAAGTATTAGAAACCGTCTACGAAGATTTTCTCTCCGACTAGAAACCGACCGTAGCATTTGAAGAAGTGAATTACTACATACAACCCCCTTTTACTAGCTACCGCACCCCTTTGGACAATTTTGCCCTTTGCTATATTTTTCATCAAACTTCAAACATTTCAATTCTCTCTTCTCTCAACCTTCAAACTTTCAAAACTCAATCATTCAAAATTATTCAAGTAAAACAATATCAAAACGCATGAATAAAGATTTTTCGGATTGAAAGTATGTTTTTTTTAAAAAAAAAATAAAGTAAAAAACAAATATCTATTTATCATTAATCAAATACTAAAGTCCTCTTACTAATGTTGACATATCCCTACTCATTTAAACTAAATGAATTGTCCAATACTTATTAAAGGAAAAAAAGAAATTAAATGAAAATCTAAAAAAAAAAATTAAAGAAGAACAAGAAAGGGAAAAAAAAGATAAGCATAGCAGGTCGCGGCCCACCATGGTCCGAGTCGCGCGCGACCCGTGATCGCGTGCGATCCGGACCGTGATGGGCCGCGACCCGCATTGCGACCCGATCCATGGCGGGTCGCGCCCGGATCGCGGCCTGCCATGGTCCGGGTCGCACGCGATCGCGGGTCGCGCGCGACCCGAACCATGGTGGGCTGCGACCCGCGCGCGACCCAGCCGTGGCCGGGTCGCGATCGGGTCGCAGCCTGCTGTGTTCATCATTCTTTTTTTTTCTCTTGTTCTTTTTAACGGTTTTTCTTCTTGTTTTTTTTTTAAAAAAAATTTCCTTTAATTTCCTTTTGTGCTTTCATAAGTATTGGACAATTCATTTAGTTTAAATAGGTATGGATATGTCAATATTAACAATAGGACTTTAATATTTGATTAATGATAAATAGATATTTTTTTTAATTTTTTTTATTAAAAAAAACATACTTTCAATCTGAAAAATCTTTGTTCATGCGTTTTGATGTTGTTTTACTTAATGATTTTGAATTATTGAGTTTTGAAAGTTTGAAGGTTGAGAGAATTTGAAAGAATTGAAAAGTTTGAGGTTTGAAGGAAGGGCAAAATAGTCCAAGAGGGGGCGATATTTAGTAATCCCCTTTGAAGAATCAAGGGCCAACTACCAAGTATTAGAAACCGTCTACAACCGACCGCGTCGCTAATTTGCAACATAATGGTTTGATGCAATTTCCAGGAGGTAAGTATAAGGTCTCTATATGGTATATGATGGGTTGAGGCATAGGCAAAGTAAAGCGGAATGGCAGAGGCTTGTATGGTTTCAGTTACATATCTCCTGGTTGATAATTTTAAATAGGTTGCCAACTAGAGAAAGGCTTGCCCAATGAGGTGTGGAATTGGAATCAACAACATGTCTTCTTTGTGGTCAGCAAACTGAAAATAGAGAACACCTCTTTTTCACTTGTGCCTACTCTAGAGTTTGTTTACTTGTATGGCAACATGTTCTCTCAACCTGTGGGTTTTCTAGGCAAGCTGGAGACTAGCTGAGTATTTCTGGGCAGTGAGGGTAAGTCCTTACTTACCACTATCATGAAGATTGCATGGACAAACTTTTGTTACTTTATCTGGTTGGAAAGAAATGTTCGACTTTATAGTAAACCTCATAGTTCAGAAGATGTTTTTAGGCACATAAAGGATACTCTTAGATACAAGCTTCATGGTCTCACTAGAGGAGGTGATGAAATTGGGTCAAAGTACCTAAATAGTCCTTGTACTATCGAAAAACGATCATTTTAATCCATCCATTATGAAATATGTCAATTTAGTCCCTCTACCATTTTAAAATGATCAATTTAGTCCCCCGTGAAATGGGACCGTCAATTATGCTGACGTGGCTGTTAAGTTACTTAACCTTTCTGAATGGCCCAATCACAACATGCCAGAATTTTTTTCAAAATTCTGATTTATGTTTTTTTTTAAATGGAAAAACATAATGAACAACCACCATTTTTAGCTCAAAAAAATACAATTGTAAAAAAAGACATCTTTTTGATAAATTCCAAAGCCCCTCAACTCATCAAGCACGCCCAAGCAAATCTACAAAACATCCGTAGAGTTCAATTTCAGGCTTGACTCCATCCTTCATGTTCACCATTTCATTATGAGAAGATTTTTTGAAGATCGAAATTTGAATTTGGTTGATGAAGAAAAAAAAAAATCCATGGCTCCGATTCCCTTCCCTCATCCTCTTTTTTCATCTTCTCCACCATATTGACGTTTTTGGCCCACCGCCTCAAACACCACCCTGACCCCAAAACCAGAGTCAAAATCAACTCTGCTAACCTTCCCAAAGCTCCACTGTATATTCACAACAATGGCGGCTACAACTCTTCCATTCTAAAGGTGTATTTTAGATTTGTTTGAGCGTGCTGGATGAGTGGAAGGGGCTTTTGAATTTATAAAAAAAGAGTCTTTTTGTATTTGAGTAAAAATGGTGGTTGTTCATTGTGTTCATATTTTTTGGACTAGTTTGATCCATAAAGAACAAGTAAAAGACAAAAAAAAACTTATTATTTTTTTTTAGAATAATCACTTTCATTAATCAATAATCAGAGATTACAAACGTCGGGAGAAATAGTCTCGCACTACACGATTATCATGCTAATACATTGGCTTCCTATTTACAAATTATTTCTAATTTCACTATATATCTATAACTACCAATATACTAATTAAATATACAAACAAATAAATTAAAAAGAAAATTCACGTTCCGTGAGAGTAGAACTCAAGACCTCATGGTCCAGGTATACTGGAATTAAGAGTCCGGCACTTTACCACCAGGCCAAATGCTCGATGGTAAAAGAAAAAAAAACTTGTTTATGGGCCGGAAAAGAATAAAAAAATTGTAAAAAGCCTTTAATTCAAGACATAACTAAGGTGGGGCCCACGAAATATTTAAAGAAAAAATTTAATTTTTTTTAATTCTTTTTCCATTTTTTAAAAACCAGAAATCAGAATTTCGAAAAAAATCGTTTTTTAATTAAAAATTAATTTCCATGTGGCATGGTTGTGATTGGTGCATTCAGAAAGGTAAAGTCACTTAATAGCCACATCACCATAATTGACGGTCCGTTTCATGGAGGGACTAAATTGATCGTTTTTAAATAGTAGAGGGATTAAATTGACCGATTTCATAATGGAGAGACTAAAATGATCTTTTATTGATAGTACAGAGACTATTTAGGTACTTTGACTATGATTTTGTCAATAGACAGTTATGTTAGGTGGAAATTGTTGGTCTTGTAACTAGTTCTTAGCTTCTGATGTTCACATGTAAGTTTGTCAATTTGTTCTTTTGAACAGGTTTCATAATGGAGGGACTAAAATGATCTTTTTTCGATAGTACAGGGACTATTTAGGTACTTTAACCATGATTTTGTCAATCTAATGTTCACCTGTAAGTTTGTCAATAATTTGTTCTTTTTAACAGGTTTTGTTATTTTGTACACTGGCAAGCACATGTTGCTTTAATCATAATGAATTTTTTTTTTAAGAAAAATACTCTAATCATAATGGGAATAAAAAAACCAAAGGGATTAAAAGAGCATACTGATAACTTACAATTTTAGTTGTCAATATTTGTATCCATAGCAATGTTTTTTAGATCTGAGTAAATAAAAAGTTTAATTTAAAGTTTTTTTTATCACTAATTTAAAGTTGGTAACATAGGCAATTGAATTTAAATTTAACAAAAATACATTCTAGATTAAATACATCTGTGATTACCAAAGAAGATTGGATACATACCTAGACCCAATATATTCAATTCTGTTTGCTCTTCACTTGAACAAGCTTCGGTTCGGAGAAGAGAAGAAAGGGAGAAGGTTGGAGGAGGGGACAATGAAAATCCAATCGAGAAAATTAAAGTTGAAATCCAACCAAGTCCAAATGGACATGGGCCGAGACCGAACATAATGGGCAAACTAAAAAATCAGGCTAAAATAAATAAAAAGCCTATTTTTCAGAATTTTTTTTTTTTCAAAATTTCACTTGGTTCTTCGCTTGTTATATATCGATAACTTATTTTGGTAATCTCTAGATTTCTAAAATTTCATCTTCTCTTCCGGTGGTTAGGTTTGGGTACTTACTTTTTCTGATGTTAATAATGTTTATAAAAATGGTTGGGGGTTTGGTTTAATTTTATCACTTTATAAATTACTAACTATAGCTTTTTATCAGTGAACTTCCTTTTGTATCCTTGGATTGTCCTCGTTGTGGAAAAGAAGTTGCAATACCAGTTCCAGTGGTTTTGGCCACAGCTAAAGAGCAATAACATGCCATTTTTACCTTTTGCAATATGATTTTTATGAGACTAGCTGATTCTGGGCATAGGCAACAAGCTTAAGTGCTTAACTTTGAAATATACCCCCAGTGACTTTAAGCATTGAAAGACTGATGGAAGGATTGAAAATCAGAAAAAGGGTGCAAAGTGTTAAAGTTGAAAAATAGCAAAAATTTTTTGGTGAATGAAAAAATAGAAAAATTAATTAATTAATAGAAACAATAACTAAACAGACTAGGTAATTAGAAATTAACTAACTCATAACGGTTTCATGAACTTTCTGGAAAACATAGCTGCCAGAGAACCTTTCCTCCATTTCCTTCCTTAACCAATTCAAATTAAGAACAGGAAAATAAGTTCCAAGAATTTAACATGTTACATGCCAAACCTTATAGTAAAAAATCAATGAGATTGTACTTATATAGTTTCATTTTCTGCCAATTTTATATGCAAATCAAGGAAATCAACATAAAGATTTAACATGTTCATGGGATCTTGGGACCTGGTTGCAGGCTGCAGCACATCTTCGCAATTGCCTTAATTATGGACAGTACAGAGGGTTATGCAGAGCAGGAAATAATTGTTTTGACTTTGACAAAGTTCCAAGATTGTCTAAATAGGCTTATCATCGAGAAATTATTAGGTGGGACGGACCCACCACGTCATCTATGGGACCAACTAATGATATTAAGACAACTCATCAATTTTCTAAAACCCTATCCCAATAATATCTTAAATTTAGGGACTTACCCTTTATAGAGGATTTATTTTAAAAGGGGGCTAAACTTTGGGCTAAAATCGTGCCTAAATTTAAGGAGGTAATTTGACATGGCAAGATTTCATTGGTTGGTCACATGAATAACGTGGTGGGTCCGTCCTATTTAATAATTTCTCGCTTATCATCACCTTTTGGAGAAATAAAGGGCAAGTTTCCCTCTCCCTCTTCTGGAAAATTGATTCTCAATTAATCCAATTGTGCACATGAAAGGAAGAAATCTCAAATACTGAAATTATCTTTACAGACAATGAAAAATCTTCTTCCCACTGTCCAATAACCAAAGTTAATCTTCCTTCAATAACTAGGAAAACATATTAATGTTCAATTTATGGATGTCTAAAGAAAAAGGATATGAAATAAAGAAAATAAGGAATGTGCTGTAACTTATTGAAAGCTGGATTATTTTAGTTAATTAACACATATTTGAAATAACTTTGTTTAGCATTTATGTTTTGGAATAGTAGTTTTAGGTTGACACATATGTAAAACATTTGCTTTCCGTAAAGTGGCAATATTGGTCAATTTTTACACATTTTTTTTTGAAAAGCCAAATGATTTTATTGATTTGCTATCAATGACCGCATACAACCAAGACAAGCTCAAAATCAATGCCACAAACCATCACAAACCATTACAAGTAGAACCCTCAAGTCTAAAGAACACAACACTAATAGCAAATCACAAAGAGGTCCTAAAAATGCCGAGAAACAGAAAACAAAGTCACTCCAAGCCACGCCACAACTGTAACACCTTGATAACAAACACTTCAAATAAAAATGCAACTAATCTGGATCCTTGTTGATGCACAAATAAAAGTCCCCTTTCTATGCTAACTCAGCTTCACCATACATCTCACGGTACCTATTGCAACTCCAGCTAACAATTATTCATTTTAATGCGGAAGAGTCAGAAAAAACCTTTTTTAAGTATCGTTCTCCTCTTCCATTGATTTAAATTTCTCAAAGATCAAGCTTTCTTCACAATCAAAAGAAATCTCTCGCATCTTTCCTACCTCCCATGTAGCTTGAACTTCCTTCATCAATGAACGGTTTCTGTTTTCGAAATCACTATCAGTGAGTGAATCGTTAACAGCTTCCCCTGATTGATGTTTTGAATTCTTGGATTTAGACTTCTTGGACTTCTTCTTATCTAATCTGTTGTTGCGTTTCTTAGTCTTTTCCAATAAGTTAGAGAACCAATCTTCCTCTATCTCCTCCTCAATATCCTCCAAGTTTCTAAATTTTCTAGTATCATTCACTTTTTTCTTGAACGCCTCCTCAGTCAACTGATGAGAATATTCAGCCTTATCACAACCATTTTGTTTGGAAAACTTCTTGGTGAGTGGGAGTCCATCGGATCCCTTCAACCCATTAGAACAAATATGCTCTACCAACTCAATATTAACTTGTTCTTCCCTTTCATTGCCATGAACTATCAATTGGCCTTATTAAAAATAGGCCCAATTAGCTCCATATTTTCCTCTTGAACTGCCTCTTCTAATTCCTCCAAAAACTGACCGTTGGGCCCGATTGATGTATCGGGAACCTCCATTCCTTTCTCGACATAAACCTTTCCTACATTAACATCCTCGCTGATTAATTTATCATTCCACTTCTCACCTGCAAGATCACCCTCTATATTTAATGGCTCAATATCTAAATTGCAATTAGTAAAATTGACTACCACCCTCTCACCACTTTCGATGACATTAGCTACAGGGGCGGATCCTTGTTATAAATTGGGGGGGTCAAAATTGGAAAATTTCCTTTATCACCCCCTATATTTTTGTACTTTTCTATATATAGACATTGAAATTCTTCAATTGGCCCCCCCCAATGCCACTTGTCAAGATCCGCCCCTGATTAGCTGGAGAAACATTAAAGTTCTCTGCATTAAAAGAATTCTCCACACTTTTCCCAAAACCACTGCCTCCTGCATGAGCTTGTTTTGAGAAAATTGTTTCAATCCCCGAAGGAGAATTTGAAATTGAAATATTCTCCAAACTTCTTTCACCATCCAACGGTTTCACAGCTGCAACATTTATTTCATCATTAAATGCAAGTAAATTACCTTCCTCGTTTGATGAGAAAGCCGCCGTCTGATGCGATGCCGAGGAGGATTTCGAGCTTGACTCTCTTACGAACTCCGACACCATTTTTGGGACTGACTCACTGTTAGATACAGAGACCAATATATTGAAACTAACCTCACAAGCTTTACCATGAATTGTTCTGGGAATATCAGCCTTATTGCCCACCTCAATCATTAACCAAGCTGCTTCTAGAAAATTTCTGGTTCTAGTAATGTCAGCAATTTGAAGAACTCTTCCCCATCCTCCTACAATTTTCGAAAAAAACTCCTCATGCCACAGAATCAATGGAACATCCTCTAATTTTATCCAAACTTGATGTTGCCGTTCCACCTTATCCTCTACCCAAGGAGTTACACTTGAAAACCATTTCTCAAACATGCTAATGTAGTCTTTCAAAAAAATATCCATCTCCTCTTTAGATAAGAAGGTGATCAAAATACTCTTATCACACAAGGGACTAAGAATCACACCAACTCCTTGATTGATAAGTTGCTCATTTATAACTTTATAGTACACCACATCCTTGAGCCTTCCAATGGCGCTTCTTTGCAACCAGTCTGAAATTTGAGATGGGATATTGACTTCCACAATCACCTCTTTGCTTGACTTTCCTGATGAAGTGGAGATTATGTCCTCCATATCTTGCTCCTCTGGCTTTTTCTCCATCAAAGATCTCTTGTCTTCTGTGTCTTGCATTGATCCGCCCATTATCACATCTTTGAACGACCTCCGACCATTTGCGGAAAAGTTGCCTGGATAAACCCCTTGATTGAGTGTAGGTAACATCCTACCAGAATCAACGGTAAGCCTCCTACTGTTGAAAGCCTTCCGAACCGTGATAATTTTGTTGTTGATGCATCTCTTGTTCCCGTCGATCATAGCCTTTTCTGCCTCCTCTAATTTTCTATATCTCACAAAAGCAAATTTTGATTGAAAACTACTCCAAGAGCCTTGATTTTTGTTAGGCACAAAAACGTCAGCCACCACCCCATACTTACTGAAAATCTTCCACAATGTCCCAATAGTTGTTTCCTTATGGAGATTACCAACAAACACCGAATGAAAGCATGCCCTCCAGTCGACTCTTCCACCTGTTCTGGCCTTGGTATCCATTGCAGTTCTGAATAACTCAATGACAGTCATAGTTATCAGAACCGGACCGGACCATCGGCCCGATCGGTTGAACCGTCGAACCGGACATAGGACAGGTCCGATTCATATATTGAACCAAACATGTGGGTTTTTAACTCATATATTGACCCAAACATGTAATTGAACCAATAAAAACCAGTCGACCCGGTGGGTTTTTAACGGTTTTTTAATTGAACCGGTTATTGACCCGGCAGTTGAACCAGTTTTAATTAATAATAAAAAATTAAATGCTTATAATAGGATTTGAACCTTGATTAAATGGGTGGAGAGAAACACTTTAACCACTAGTCTAAGTATTCAACTTGTGTTAGTTTATAAAAATGAATTATATTTAATAAGATAAATGTATAATATATATAAAAAATTAAAAAATATATTAAATATCAAACCAGCAATTGACCTATTGACCCAACGGTTGAACCATTGACTCGATGACCCGGGACCTCCACAAGGTCAATCTCCGGTCCGGTTCTGATAACTATGATGACAGCAACACAACCACTCAATCATCACATTTACATGGAAACAAAATAACACTGTTGTTCTTCAACCTCAGAGATGAAGACCAAGAAATATTAACCCCATTCACTCTTTGTCTCCTTTCCACAGCAAATTTGGCTTATTAATCTTTTTACCCCCTGATTTATGGGTCTAAGGACAATTTTTACACATTATATCATCTTCGGTGTAATTACTTTTCTTTGCATAAATTTTTGGGAATTAAAAATCCAACCAAGTCCCAAATGGACATGGGCCGAACATAATGGGCAAACTAAAGAATCAGGCTATAAATAAAAGGCTTATTTTTTTTTCAGATTTTATTTTAATTTTTCACTTGGTTCTTCCATTATTATCGATAATAATAATAACTTATTTAGGTATTCTCTAGATTTCTAAAATTTCATCTCCTTTGCGGCGATTAGGTTTGAGTACTTAGCTTTTCGAAAGCGTTTTGGAGGTAAATTTCATCTTCTTCAGCCTTATATATAATATATTTTGTTAATTGCTGCTCTACCTTTTGGTATAATTAAATGATTGATTTTTGTTCCAAAACAACAACCCAAAAAAAAAAAAACAAACAAAAAACGAAAGAAAGGATTGATTTTTGTCTTTGTAGCTTGTTTATGGGTTGAATTTCATATATATGTACGTATTATTTAATGATCGACTTGCCTTGGAAATAATTGATGATCTTGCTAATTATTATGATTTCAGTCAAATTTTTTTTTCTCAATGCAGAATGTCTCAAGTTGCTGCTGTAAAAAAATTTGGTTTGTATCCACTCCTTTAATTAAATATAAATATATTTTTTTTCTGTTTTAAGAATTAATCTAATTTTACCATGCTCATGAAGCTAATTTCCTTTACATGGTTATGTTTTTTTCATTAGGGCCTGTGGCCTTCGGATATGTTTACGCTATGACTGCTCTCTATGGTGGGTATAGATTTGTGACAGCGTAAGTTGTATTGATCGATTTCTCACTTTTTTATTTAATTTGCTTTCTATCGAAGATAAAAACAAAATTATCTGCTTTTAATGTTGGGGATTTGGTACGGCTGATTTCTTTGTATGCTTATAATGTATGCTTTTTTAAACTTTTGCAGTGCACGTGCTATTGTGAAGTCAAATAGCACGGCTGACAAGATGAGGTAAATATTTTTTTGTTAATTTTTATTGGGATCTTTTGCACAGAAAGATTGTGATTGGGACCTAAGATTTTCTCTTCTTAAGAGTGTTTTATAAATGATTGGGACCTAATTTCATTACTTGTTATATAAATTACTAACTATTTCTGTTCATCATTGGTTCTCCTTTTGTAAGGTTGAATTGCCCTCATTGTGGAGACCAAATTGAAGCACCAACTTCTGAGCTTTTGGACAAATCTACACAAATTGTTTATGACAAAATCTGCACGTAGAACGCCTGATGATTGTCTAATGCAGTACTTTGTTTCAGTTGTAACATGAATAACTATCCGCTAGGTGGTTATTCATTTCAGAACAGATAAATTGTGTTTTGTAAAACGTGTTACTATGGGATTTTAATTTTAATTTAACCAAAATACATTCAAGATTGTACACATATCTAAACCTAATTTATCCAATTCTGTTTGCCCTTCACTCTCAGCGGTTGTTATCCCTTTGTGCAACTTTTATCCAATCTTGAGTCCGAATAAGTGCTTGAACAAACTTCAAGTAGAATGGGTGAGAGGTTAGAGCAGGAGATAATGAAAATCCAATCGAGAAAAAGGAAAATGTTAAATCCAACCAATGCCCAAATGGAAATGGGCCGAACATAATGGCAAAGCTAAGGAATCGGCCTAAATAAACACAGGCCTATTCCGATATGCGTGTGAAATTTAAAGGGTATTCTCTAGATTTCTAAATTATTATTTTTTAATTCCATCCGATTTCCAGGGCTTGGTCCTGATTAATCCGGATTCGGATCCAGCGTTTAATCCGGATTCGGATCCGACCCGCATCGCGCACTTGGTTACGATGGGTGAGTCTCCCAACAGGAACTGCTGCTTCTCCCAACAGGAATTGCTGCTTACTTAAGGTCTCAAATCTACGTAAGGTCTTGAACCTGAGATCTACTTAACCTGGAGCTGCAATCCCTTGTTGGTAAAGTTCTCTGCCTGTTAGGTTTTGCATATTAGCTTTTCGAAAACCGTTTACAGGTAAATCTATCTATATAATATACTACTTTTGTTATTTGCTGCGGCTCTACCTTTTGGTATAATTAGTGATTGATCTATGTTCCAAAACAACAACCCCCCCAAAAAAAAAAACGAAAGAAAGGATTGATTTTTGTCTTTGTATTTTGTGTATGTCTTGGATCTCATATATATTTACGTATTATTTAATTCGACTTGCTTTGGAAATAATTGATCTTGCTAATTAATTATGATGATTTCTCAGTCAAATTTATAATAATTTTAGTGCAGAATGTCTCAATTACTTCGTCCTGTTGTCAAATTCGGTTTGTATCCAGTACTCCTTTAATTATATATAAAATTAAATATTTCTTTCTGTTTTAACAATTCTAATTTTTTACCCATGCTCTTGACTTTCTTTTCCGTCTTTATGTTTTTTTCACTAGGTGCTGCGCTTGCTCCTTTTGGTGTTTTCTTTGCTATTTTTTCGTTGGGGACAGAGTAAGTTCTATTTCTATCAAACCTTAGAGATTTGGGATATAAATTTATCTGAAAATATGTATGCTTTTTTAACTTGCAGTGCGGTGTCTAATTATCTGCAACATAAAGTTGCGTCCGAATTGCGGAAGAAGATGAGGTAAACGTTATTTGTTAATTTTCATTGGAATCTTTTGCATAAACAGAAAGATTGTGATTGGAACCCTACCTTTTTTTTGTTAATAATAAATAATGTTTATAAATGGTTGGGGGTTTGGTTTAATTTTATCACTTTATAAATTACTAACGATAGCTGTTCATCAGTGATCCTCCTTGTGTATCCCTGGGTTGTCCTCGTTGTGGAAAAGAAGTTGAAATTCCAGTTCCTGTGGTTGCGGCTGAAGCTAGAGAGCAAGGGCTTATTTATTGAGTGTGCAAACAAGGCCTGATGATTGTCTAATGGATTCTCTACTTGATTATTAATTTACGAAGACATAAATTGTAATTGAAACTATGGAATTTGAAGTTTTTCTTCTTTAATGTGTAATTGAAGTTTCTCCTTTGGTTTGAGCTGAGGGAAGACTAATTAGACTGACTTTTCTTTTTCATTAACAAAGAAAGTAATAGTATCTCATACGGGGAGAACATTGCGTGGAGCAACGGTGAGCTTTCAGCCACAGATGCAGTGAAAATGTGGGTTGATGAGAAGCTCTATTATGATTACCAATTAAACACTTGCGCTTCCCACCAGATTTGTGGCCATTATACTCAAGTTGTTTTGGGTGACTCGGTTCGTGTCGGACGCGCCAAGGTCAAGTGTGACAATAATGGAGGAACTTTCATTACTTGCAACAATGACCCTCCTGCCAATTATAATGGCCAGAAACCTTATTATTAAGGCTTCTCTCAACTGCTTGTAATTGAAGTTTCTCCTTTGGTTTGAGCAGTAGCTTCAAATTACGATTTTATGATGATTCAAATTTAATTAGGTGGCACAATCCTAATGGATTTCATTATATTTATTCATCAAATCTAACCTTAACCTTAATCTTAACCTCATGGTTTAAGGGGATATATGCCTTGCGTTTTGGCTTATTAGTGGCTAACTCTCATGGTTTAAGGGATTTTGAAGTTGAGAGCGATTCATGTTTGGCAATTAAGGAGATCACTAAGCTAGAAAACTCTTTGCGGGAGGGATGTGTTTTAGTTGATCAGATTAAGTATTTGGCTTCTTTATTTCATTCTTGTAAGTTTGGTTATGATCATCGTTTTTAGCAAATAGATTTGCACATGCGTACGCAGTTGCCCCTATTGGGAGACTCACTCACCATAACCAGGTGTGTGACGCGGATCGGATCCGAATTAGTCAGGACCAAGCCTTGGATACCGGATAGGATAAAAAAAAAAAGATTTGCACATGAGCTAGCTCACATGGATTGTGATGTTGGTCTCAATTGTTTTTGGAGCGGAGATTCTCTGCTCGTTTGTAATCCGGATATTTAATATTAATGAATTGAATTTATTTCTCAAAAAAAAAAATCCAACCAAGTCCTAAAAATGTACATGGGCCGAACATAATGGGCAAATTAAAGATCCAGGCTAAATAAAAAGCTTATCTGGGTCTTCCCTTATTATCGATAATAACTTATTTGGGTAATCAATCTCTAGATTTCTAAAATTTCATCTTCTCTGCGGCGGTTAGGTTTGCGTCTTAGCTTTTCGAGAGCCTTTTCCAGGTAAATTTCATCGCCCTATATAATATATACTTCTGTTGTTTGCTGCTCTACCTTTTGGTGTAATTTATGATTGATTTTTGTTCCAAAACAACAACCCAAAAAAAAAATGAAAGAAAGGATTGATTTTTTCCTTTGTATCTTGTGTATGTGTTGAATTTCATATATATGTATATATGTTATTTAATGATTGACCTGCCATGGAAATAATTGAATTATTATGATTTCTCAAGTTCTGATGCAGAATGTCTCAAGTTGCTGCTGTGAAAAAATTTGGTTCGTATCCGCTCCTTTAATTAAATATATAAATATTTTTTTTCTGTTTTAAGAATTAATCAATTTTACCATGCTCATGAAGCTAATTTCCTTTACATCGTTATGTTTTTTTTTTTTCACTAGGGCGTGTGGCCTTCGGATATGTTTACGCTATGACTGCTCTCTATGGTGGGTATAGATTTGTGACAACGTAAGTTGTATTGATCGAGTTCTCACTTTCTTATTTGATTTGCTTTCTATCGAGATATATAACAATACATTATCTGTTTTTAACTTTGGGGATTTGGTACGGCTGATTTCTTTGTCTAATATAATGTATGCTTTTTTAAACTTTTGCAGTATACGGTGTATTGTGAAGTCAAATAGCACGGCCGACAAGATGATGTAAACATTTTTTTTTGTTAATTTTCATTGTGATTGGGACCTAAGTTTTTCTCTTCTTAATTAAGAGTGTTTATAAATGGTTGGGGTTTTGGTTTAACTTCGTCACTTGTTATAAATTACTAACTATTGCTGTTCATTATTGGTTCTAAAGCTTGAATTGCCCTCATTGTGGAGAAGTTGAAGCACCAACTTCTAAGCTTTTGGACAAAGCTGCACACTTTCTTTGGGACAATGCTTAGTCAGCAGCAAGGTTTTGAAGCTGCTGTATTTTTTAATCTATCAAATGTGAAGCTTCAAGAGAAGGAAATCGGCATGGAGCTAGCTAATTACCTTTTGTTCTTCCAATTATATGAATTTTCTTAGTCTAGTTAAGTTTGCTTTTGATCACTAGTTTTAATTTTCATCTGCTAGTACTTGTATAAGCACTCTACCACCAGCAAGCAGAAAACAATTAAAAAAAATGGAATTGGATTAGAATTTTCTATTACAGTATCCAAACCAAAAGGCAAAGGGATTAAAAGTTTAGTTAATGGTTCCATACCATACTTAGAACTTACAATTTCAATTTTCAATATCTGTATACATTTGGGTGTGTGTTCAAATATGGAAGCTGAGTTACAAGCCATTCGAAGAGACTTGCAAGTAGCATGGGATTGTGGATATAGAGAGGTACTTTATGAATCGGATGCATTGATGTCGATTGATCTAATTCAGACGGGTGATGCTGATTGTGACCCTTTTGGATGCCTCATAGTTGATATTCGTCACTTATTGAACGAGAGTGGAAGTGTATCTTGCAGCATACATATCGTGAACAGATTGGTTAGCTAATGCAGCATGTGAGATGGATGATGACTTTAAGTTACTGCCTGAACCACCTGATGGCATGCATAAGGAGTTTACTGGATGTGGATGCACGAGGTGTTGCCTTCCCTCGTGGTTTCTGTCTTAACTAGTTGCTTTTCGTTTAAAGTTAGTAACACGGGTGAATTTAAATTTAATAAAAATATATTCGAGATTGGATACATATCTAGGCCCAATTTATCCAATTCTTTCTCAGCTTTTGGGTCATACTCTTTAGTAACTTTAAAATCCAATCGACACAAATAGACAAACGAGAAAATTAAAGTTGAAATCCAACCACGTACATCTTTTGTTCGCTGATGATAGCTTACTATTTGGGCGAGCTACGTTGGAAGAAACTGATGCAATTGTCGAGTTGCTGCGTCAATATGAACAAGCTTCAGGTCAATTTGTCAATATTGAAAAGTCGGCTATTTACTTCTCTCATGACACTCCATTGTCTAGGGATGGCAAAACCCGCCCTGCCCCGCCTTGCCCTGCCCCGTTTTGGGGCGGGGCGGTTGTGGTATATGTTAATCTCTGCCCCGCCCTGCCCTATATATATTTATAATAATATTTTTAAATTCATTTATATATATTTTAGAGATGTTTAAGTAATTAGATAAAATATTTATATTAATTTTGAGATTTTAATTAACTTAATTATTGAAATTACTTTTTTATTACTATCAATCATAAAAACTAATAATATAAATGTGTAAAAAATGAAATAATTTGTTATATAAAATTTAATTAAACACATTTTATTAGAAAATATATATTTAGTGGGGCGAGATGGAGCGGGGCGGGGCGGGGCAAATAACCGCGGGGCAAGACGATTTGTTGGTGGGGCGGAGGCGGGGGCGGAGGAAGCAATCACCGCCTCCGCCCCGCCCCATTGCCATCCCTACGGCATTGTTAGTTAGGGAAGCTATAACACAAAAATTGGGAGTTAAAAGGATGCTTGCAGGAGACAAGTACTTGGGATTACCCATCCTTGTGGGGCGTGAAAAGAAGATCCATTTCCAACATATCAAGGATCGTATATGGAACAGAATTCATCATTGGCAGAGTAAACTACTACCAGTGGCAGGAAAGGGTGTTCTTATACAAGCAGTAGCTCAAGCTATTCCTATCTATGCTATGAGTTGCTTCAAATTTCCCAAGACCTTTGTTCCTGATCTTAACAGGGTAATAGCCCGATTCTGGTGGAGCAATGGGCAAGACAAGAAGGGAATTTCGTGGGTGCGATGGGAAGATTTATGTACTTCAAAGTTGGATGGAGGGCTGGGATTCCGAGACTTTGAGGCATTCAATCTAGCTTTCCTAGCCAAACAAGGATGGCGATTTATTCATCACACATCAACATTGTGTTACAAAATTTTCAAAGCCAGGTACTTCCCTACCACTTCATTTTTGGATGCTTCTTTAGGCACCAATCCATCTTAGGTTTGGAAAAGTATCTTGGAGGGAAGATCAGTCTTAAAATTGGGAGGTCAATGGCAGGTGGGTGATGGCAATTCGATCAGAATTATGGAAGATACATGGATCCCTTCCTTACCATATGAGAAACCGAGTTCGATTGAGCCTAATTCTTTAGTTTATGGGTTGGTCTCGGAGCTAATTGATCATGATCATCGATGTTGGAAGGAGGAGCTAGTTCGATCAATTTTTGAGCCAAATGAAGCAGAGGAAATTTTAGATATTACTTTGAGTCTACAGCATGTGGAAGATAAGTTTATTTGGACACAAACAAAGCTAGGAGCATTTACGGTTCGGTCGGCATATCATGTTGCAAGGGTTTATCTTGATCGTGAGGTGCCTGATCCAGAGCTGCGGAACCCCCTTTGGCGATTATTATGGTCGGCTAAAGTTCTCCCAAAGATCAAAATTTTCAATTGGCGACTGATCCATGGAATTTTACCAACAAGGGCTGTGTTGAGGGCGAGACATATAGCTGTACATGATGAATGCTGCGTTTGTGGTTCATCCTCCGAAACATTGGCTCATATCTTTTTTTATTGTCACTTTGCAAGGGATATTTGGTCGGAGGTAGCTAGCTGGATGGGAGAATTCGTGGCTATGAATGAAGATGCTGAGGACTTTTGTTTGTACCTATTCATTGCAGCACAACAGAAAGGGTGTTTGGACAAGGTTTTGGTTAGCTTATGGCTAATCTGGTACAATCGAAAGTCATGCTTACATGAAGGACGATGTGCACATAGATCTCAATTTGTTCGGAAAATCGAGGCGGTGGTTAGAGATTATGAAGATGGGATGCTTAATATTAATGGTGAAAGAGTATTATCTCGACAAATTGCTGTGTCTAAATGGATTCCTCCTCCTCCTGGTGTCTTAAAACTCAATTGTGATGCAGCCTATAATCATAGTTCGAGTCTCGCATCTCTTGGCATGGTTATTGGGAACGCAAATGCATGGTGATGTGATTCTTGGTGGAGTCAGTAGTGTTGAAGGGGTAGCTAGTGTTCTTCATGCAGAATGTATGGCGATAATCTATGGTCTTGAAACAGCTTGGGAGCATGGGTATACGAGTGTGCTGGTAGAATCTGATAGTAAACAAGCGATTCAAGAGATCTCCAAGGGTTTGAATTCATTGTGGTCAGGGGCATGTCTGATTCATGATGTTCTAACTCTGTCTTCAGAATTTGATTCGATCTCTTTTACTTTTATTAATCAAGAAGCGAATGTGTTGTCTCATAATATTGCTAAATCTGAGTGTGTAATAGGTGCTCAAAGGGTATGGTTAGGATACTTACCATCACATATTTGTAATCCTTCTCCTTCTTGATGAATAAAAGTCTGCTTAAATTAAAAAAAAAATCCAACCAAGTACAAATGGACATGGCCCGACCATAATGGGCAAGCTAAAAAATCAGGCTAAATAAAAGAACGTATTTTTCAGTTTTTTTTTTTTTAAAATTCACTTGGTTGTCCCCTTGTTATCTATAACTTAATTGGGTAATCTCTATATTTCTAAAATTGCATCTTCTCTTCCGTCGATTAGGTTTGGGTAGTTACTTTTCGAGAGCCTTTTCCAGGTAAATTTCATCTTCTTCAGCCCTATATTATATACTTTTTTTTTATTTGCTGCTCTACCTTTTGGTATAATTTATGATTAATTTTTGTTCCAAAACAACAAAAAGAGAAAAAAAAAAAAACGAAAGAAAGGATTGATTTTTGTCTTTGTATCTTGTGTATGTGCTGAATTTCATATATATGTATATATGTATATATATTATTTAATGATTGACCTGCCTTGTAAATAATTGATTTTGCTAATTATGATGATTTCTCAGTCAGATTTATTCAATTCTAATGCAGAATGTCTTAATTACTTCGTCCTGTTGTCGAATTCGGTTTGTATCCAGTACTCCTTTAATTATTAGTATATATAAAATTAAATATTTCTTTCTGTTTTAACAATTCTAATTTTGACCCATGCTCTTGACTTTCTTTTCCATCTTTATGTTTTTTCACTAGGGTCTGGGCTTGCTCATTTTGGTGTTTCCTTTGCTTTTTTGTCTGTGGGGATAGAGTAAGTTGTATCAAGTTCTCACTTTCTTATATTGCTTTCTATCAAACATCACATTAGGGATTTGGGATCAAAATTTATCTGAAAATATGGTGTATATATGCTTTTTCAAACTTGAGCAGTGGGCTGATGTATTATGCGAAACGTAGAGCGGAGGCAAATTTAAAAATGTCGAAGAGCGACTACGAGAAGTGGTAAACGTTATTATTGTGATTGGAACCCAACTTTTTCTGTTGTTAATAATGTTTTGGGGGTGTTGGTTTACTTTAATTTAATCGCTTTATAAATTAAATTATACTAACTAAAGCTGTTCATCATCAGTGCTCCTCTTCTTTGTGTACGTGTGGATTGTCCTCGTTGTGGAAAAAAAGTTAAAGCATCAGTTATCGAGATTTACGCCAAAGCTACAGAGCAAGGGCTTATTTATTGAGTGTGCAAACAAGGCCTGATGATTGTCTACTTGTTTTCAGTTATAACGTGAATTATTCATTTACGAAGACATAAATTGTAATTGAAACTATGGAGTTTGAAGTGTTTCTTCGTTAATGTGTAATATTTGACTAATGACTCAAAAGTCTTAAATTTAGCTTTCTGCTGTATGTATATTTGGTACGTATTTCTTGTGACTACTCATATGTTATATATGGTACATCATCGACAATACATGCAGTTCTAGGTTCTCACTTTGCTGAATACAATATGTGATTCAATTCATATATATACTACTCCTAAGAATACAAGTTTGAATTGCTCAAATCTATATTGGTTTTTCCAAGTGATGATAAAAGTGCTATCTGCTTGTCCAAGTGATGAAACAAGCATCATATATTAAAAAGTAATCTTACTTACAGGTAATCATCTGCTCATTGTTTGATTAGAATTTACATTATAGCCACTAGCCAGATTAGGGTTAGACCCAGTGTTAATTTGAGGTACAAAGAATTATATATATGTTACATACATATAAATTAGCATTACTTGAATCCTGAAAATAAATACTAGTTGAAGTCATGCCCAACTAGCTTAATTCTTGAAAGTTGAAAGTCCTAATTCTTCAAAGTTGAGATGCTTTCTGAAAATGTGTTATGATCACTGGCGTAAAATTTTCAGAAACTCATTCCTTTTCCCTATCAAATAATTAAACAAATTAATGAGCTAATCACTAATAACTCATTTAGTTGGAAGTAATTAAGCTTGCTCAGAAGTTCAAGATTTATAGGAATTAATTAAGCCAGAAAATTCGTTTCTCCACAAATCTAACATGTTAATGTAATTGATTGTAATTTGTTGTAATTGATTTAGTATCCTGTATTTAATGTAGACTAGCTTATGTTTAGGAGCTAAATGAGTTAGTGATTAGCTCATTATTATGAAACAAGAGATGGAAAAAGTGGGAGAGTTGTAGAGAGCCAATAATTTTATCTCTACTGCTGTCCTTGCTATAGCTAGTTGTTGCCTTGCTCACTTTGATCATCAATCAATCTCAACTTTCTTGAAGGAACTTGTGCATATGTCCCCAGGAACTTTGGCATTAATGTGTGATGAACAAGATACAATGTTCATGGCAGCTGCTTCTCAATTAATCCAATTGTGCACATGAAAGGAAGAAATTTCAAGTACTGAAAATATCTTTGCAATTTCAAGTACTGAAAGTGGCAATATTGGTCAATTTAGACATTATTTATCTTGTGATGTAATTACTTTTCTTTTTGCATAAACTTTTGGAAATTAAAAATCCAAGCAAGTCCCAAATGGACATGGGCCGAACATAATGGGCAAACTAAAGAATCAGGCTAAATAAAAAGCTTTTTTTTTTTTTTTTACAGATTTTATTTTAATTTTTCACTTGGTTCTTCCCTTATTATCGATAATAACTTATTTGGGTAATCAATCTCTAGATTTCTAAAATTTCATCTTCTCTGCGGCGGTTAGGTTTGCGTATTAGCTTTTCGAGAGCCTTTTCCAGGTAAATTTCATCGCCCTATATAATATACTTCTGTTGTTTGCTGCTCTACCTTTTGGTGTAATTTATGATTGATTTTCGTTCCAAAACAACAACCCAAAAAAAAAAAAACGAAAGGATTGATGTTTTCCTTTGTATCTTGTGTATGTATTGAATTTCATATTTATGTATATATATTATTTAATGATTGACCTGCCTTGGAAATAATTGATCTTAGCTAGTAATTATGATGATTAATTTCTCAGTCAAAATTATTTATTTTTTCTAATGCAGAAAATGTCTCGAGTTCCTTATGATGTCAAAGTTATTGGTTTGTATCCACTCCTTTAATTATATATATATAAATATATTTCTTTCTGTTTAAAGAATTCTAATTTTTACCCATGCTCATGAGTTTCCGATGACTTTCCTTGACATCGTTATGTTTTTTCACTAGGGGCTAGGCTTGTCTCTCTGGCTGCTTTCGTAGGTGTTTTTTCGTTTGGGATAGAGCAGTAAGTTGTATGAATCAAGTTCTCACTTTCTTATATTTTGCTCAGCTCTATCAAACGTTACATTATATTATATCTGTTGCTTTAGGGATTTGGGATCAAAATTTATCTTAAAATATGTATGCTTTTTTAAACTTGAGCAGTGTGCTGTTTAATTATCTGAAACCTAAAGCGGTGGCAAAATTGGAGGTGGCAAGAATGGAGAAGAAAATACGGTAGACGTTATTATTTGATCATTTTCATTGGAATCTTCTGCATTAGCAGAAATGTGATTTGAATGAACCCAACTTTTTCTGCTGTTAATGATGTTTAATTTTATCACTATATATAAATTACTAACTATAGCTGTTCATTAGTGGTACTCCTTGTGTATCCTTGGGTTGTCCTTGTTGTGGAAAAGAAGTTACAACACCAATCGATAAGGTTTTTGCCAAAGCTAAAGAGCAAGGGATTATTTGAGTGCAAAGAAAGGCGCCGCCACCAATGGATAAGGTTTTTGCCAAAGCAAGGGATTATTTGATTGAGTGCAAAATTGCCTAACTATCTGCTAGGTGGTTATTAATTTAGGAAGACCTAAATTGTAGTAAATTGAAACTATGGAATTTGAAGTTTTTCTTCGTTAATGTGTAATGACTAATGACTTAAGAGTCTTAAATATCTAGCTTTCTGTATGTATTTGGTACGTATATCCATTGCAATGTAAAATTGAGGTTATGGGTAAATTATGAGCATGGATATGAGTAAAGATAGTCATGAAATTAGTTGGAAGAGTGGAAATTGCTTGCTAATGGGCCATCCCATTTTTATAGACAAAATTGAAGCAATCAATAGTTCAAAATTGCTTATAATTAAATAGCATAACTCTCTATGACCATATCTACATTTTCTGCTAATTTTATTATATGCAAATCAGGCAAATCATATCAGAGCTGTTTCAAAATTTACATATAAGTAAATGAAGTGTTTTGATGCAAAGATTTTTGTAATCTAGTTGTTCAAAGAAACTAATTATTAACTTGTGCATTTTGTTAGAAGGTCTCTGTTTCAAAACAGGAGTTTTCTTGAGTTATCCTCTCTAGATAAAGGTCCAACAAGGAATTTACTAAGACATCCCAAGCCATTCCAATAATCAGCCAAATGTCCACCTTTAACAATCCATCTAACTCCATTATTAATAATATGTTTGGACTCAACAATACCCTTCCAAAGAGGGGAGGCAGAAGCTAAATTAGAACGAGGACCATTCCTTGAGTATTTATCTCTAAGCACCTGAATCCAGGGATGGTCCAGATTTCCTAGCAGTTGCCAAGCCAGTTTCCACATATATGCAAGGTTAAGTTGTTTGGCAGTCGAGGTATTTACCAAGGTTAGAGACACTTTCAAAACCAAGATTATCAGAAATGGCAGACAGGATCAGTATTTTTAGAAAATAAAATCTTGGATTTTTCAAGGTTAACAAGTTGCCCCGAGGCCATACAAAATTTATTCAAAATGTCATTGATTAAAATACAATTTCTCAAGGTAGCTTTGGCACAAAGAATGAGGCCATCAGCAAGGAAAAGGTGAGAGATGGGAGGGCCATTTCTGGAAAGCCTAAAGGTCCTCCACTTGCCTTGGTCAAATTCATTTCTAATGAGCAAGGAAAGGTACTCAATACAGAGGATGAAAATGTATGGGGATAGGGGATCACCTTGTCTAATGCCTCTAGAGGGTTTAAAAAATTCAGTTTTTTTCCCTATTGAAAATAACACTAATTTGCATAGTACAAATGCAATTCATGATGAGCTCCGTAAGGTCAGGGGGAAAGTTAAAGAAGCATAGAGTTTCCCTTATGAAACTCCACTCGAGTCTGTCATAAGTTTTCTCCAGATCGAGTTTAATGACCATATCTCCACATTTACCAGTTTTCCTGTTAAAAGAGTGGGCAATCTCTTGCAGCAGAATCACACTGTCAGCACACTTTCTACCAGGGAGAAAGCTAGCTAGCTTGATTAGGACCTATAATACTACTAAGTAGAGCTCTGATGCGATTAACAATAATTTTAGAGACCACTTTGTAGCTAGTATTACAAAGTCCTATGGGCCTCAAGTGTGAGACAAGCTCAGGGTTAGAAACTTTGGGAATCAAAGCAATCAGGTTGTCATTCCAACTTTCAGGAATTTTCTTACTAGAGAAAATCTCAGTAATCTCTTTAAAGAGGAGGTGCCCGGTACTTTTTCAACATTTTTGAAAGAAACCCGGATGTAGTCCATCTGGACCAGGGGACTTATGGGGTTTCATATCAAAGATGGGCTTTAAAGACTTCTTTTGGAAGGAAGGGAAAGAAGAACATCAAAATGGTGATTATCAATTTTTGGACCAGGGGGAAAAACCAAGGTACCAGTCGGGGAATTACCAAAACCCTCAACATTCCACTGTTTAATAGAGATGATAAATTGGTTAATGGTATCCTTGAGACTAGCATTAGAGTTATCCCAAATAGAGTGCACAAAATCAAGAAACTCAGGGTGATGGAACCAGCACCACTCAAATTTAAAGGGTTTGTGAACAACATTATACTCAACAGGAGTAAGATCAACAAGAATAGGATTATGATCAGAACTAAGCTTAGGTAAATGATAGACTTTAGTACCAGGAAAAAGTAAATTAAAACTATCATTACCCCAAGCTCGACCAATATACATTGCCTAATAAGAATACCATCATAACGGCAATTAACCCAGGTGAATTTGGAGCCAATGTACCCTAAATCAATCATATGACAAGCATTCATATAGTCAGGGGCGGATCCAGGATTTTTGTTCAATGGGGGTAAAAAAATTTGCATAGACAAAAATTTTATCAATTTTACACTATTCATCTTGATAATTTTATTTTAAAAAAAATTCGGCAAATCTGATTTACACAGGAAAAATACAATATTCATTTATTTACTAGTTTCAATCATAATAAAGAGAAGTTTATTAATTAAAAAAACAGTAACAAAAGAATTTTGAAATAATGTAAAAAAAAAAGAATTTTAAATGGAAAAAGTAACATTTTCCCCCCTTGAACTTGTAGCGTTTGGACGTTTTGCCCCATGAACTTCAATTTTGGGACGTTTTGACCAATCAGCCTAACGGCACAATCAAGACGTTGACATGGCAATGCCACGTGGCACAAAAATGCCACATGGCATTGCCACGTTAGTGGTTTTGTCCAATGTGGCAATGCCACATTGGTCGGGTTGGTCTGACGTGTGTGCCACATGGCATTGCCAAGTTAGCATCTTCACGGTGTCGTTAGGTTGAAGGGGCAAAACGTCCAAACGCTACAAGTTCAAGGGGGAAAAAGGATATTAAGTCAATTTTAAATCAGTTAAAAAAACAAAAAGACATAAAGTCTTAAACTGTAAATAAAGATAAAGATAAAAGTGAATGGGTCATATGGCCTAGCTATAGACCTACAATGGTTAAATGAATGAGAATACGAGAGAGGTGACCAAATAAATATTTATAAAATAGTTAAAATATATCACAACATTATTGTAATAAATAGATAATAAATATATGAAGCTTCACTAACAATAGTATATTTTGTTAGTGAAATTTCATTTTTTTATTTTTTTATTTTTTGAAAAATAGATAACTTTCATTCATGTAACTGATTTTACAATAATTTTAAGAATATCATCCCTAATTACATCAAATCTCAGTAAAACTATGTAATCGATTACTTTTTGCACCGGAAAAACTGGATCTTCATTGAAAATCCAAAACACCTGTCGTGAATCATGTTGATGTCTCGCTATCATGCCCATCACCCCCTCGTTGTCGCTTGTTCTTCCAAACAAAAAGCTTTGATCAACGATGATCAAGTGATTGATTCGATGAACAGATCTCTTCCTTGGCACCCAAAAGAAAAGGATTACAACGATTTTACCACAGATCTGAACAAATAAAAGGTTGAGCATGCTTAAAACTATCATAAAATTCAGACTGGATAACTCAGATTCAAAAAAGAACTGAGACTAGACTCGAAATTGACTAAAAAAATTAAACCGACTCAAAACAAACTCAAATAAAAACTGGACAGATCTGTAGATTTGAATCCCTTATTGAAAACAAAAACCAAATCCTCCTCCTCCCCCTTGGCGTGACAACCAAGGAGGAGGAGGAGGAGTAGTCGAAACACCAACGAGAACAAAAGAGAGGGAGAAGGGGAGGAGCGGCTCAATTTTTTTTATTAATATTCATATATTTAGGATTTGCCTTGTTCACATTGCACACATTGCATTAGAGATGGTATAAGTGTTCAAATTTACAAAAGTGATCAATTTTACATAAATCCACGACTAGTTAAATATTTGCAATTCATATCAAAATTAGAATTTAGAAATCAAGCACTTATATAGTGGTGTTGATATAGTGGGTGCACAACTAAGAAAATAAAACACCATAAATTAATTTAATTTCATACACCGGGGCTGAAGGATTTGAATGGGGGCACAAGCCCCCATGGTGAATTCGTCTCTGGAAAAGTGGCACACATGAATTAAACCACTTGTTATTTTCTCCTAAAATGAGATTTCCATTATATAGTATTGTTGATTTAGTGGGTGCACAAATGCAAAAATCAAAACACCTTATATATATATATATATATTATTTTTTTTTTTTTCCTGAAAGTCCAAATTTGAAAAGATTTTATTGTCAATAAAATTCCACCAAAAAGCAACAAAGTTCGGTCTCAACCTCAAACACAAGCAAGAGACTAACAACAAATTAGGAAATCAGAACATAGCAGCCTCATAGCAAAACAGCAGCAATAACAAAACAAAAACAGAAATGAATGAGCAGACAAAACACCTTATATTAATTTTTTATACACCTCAAAGGGGCTAAAGGATTTGAGTGGTGGCACGTGCCCCGGTGCCCCATGGTGGATCCATCCATGCATATAGTAATTAAGCAGTTGCATTCTATAAGGACTAGCAGGATTGCCACCAAATTTCTCATCAACACAAGAAACATCATTAGTATCTGCATTAGACACAGAAACATACTCCCAACATAAACAATTCTAGCCATCACCGCTGCACTAATGCCCTTCCTAATACCATCAAGAAAGGGCTCCGCTATCAGTGTTTGAGCATTCACCGACTGAATCACCATCTGGCGATCAAGATGAGCAACTTTCTTTGAGTTCAAGACGGTGGATGACCTCATCCACGTGTCAAACGTGTCAGAGGAGGAGGACTTATGACGTTGAGCCATCCCAAGCCAGTCCAATAATTAGCCAAATGCCCACCTTTAACAATCCATCTAACTCCATTATTAATAATATGGTTGGACTCAGCAATACCCTTCCAAAGAGGGGAGGCAGAAGCTAAATTAGAACGAGGACCATTCCTTGAGTATTTATCTCTAAGCACCTGAATCCAGGGAAGGTCCAGATTTCCTAGCAGTTGCCAAGCCCTTTTCCACATATATGCAAGGTTAAGCTGTTTGGCAGCCGAGGTATTTACCAAGGTTAGAGACACTTTCAAAACCAAGATTATCAGAAATGGCAGTCCTTAGAACAGGATCAGTATTTTTAGAAAATAAAATCTTGGAGTTTTCAAGGTTAACAAGTTGCCCCGAGGCCATACAAAATTTATTCAAAATGTCATTGATTAAGGGTGTGTTTAGTATACCAGTACACCACCGTTTGGGTCCAAAATGGTGGTGGAGTGGTCTACTGACCCCTTAAGTGCAAATTCCATCAGGGGCGATTAGCCTACGTGGCCTGCCTGTCCCCCAGTAGAATCGGCGTTTCTCCGCTGGAGCATTCGATTCACTGGTTGTGCCCCTTTCTTTCCTTTTCTTTTTCTTTTTTTTTTTGCTTTTTTGTCTTTTTCTTTTTCTTGTCTTCTTGTGATATTTGTGTGAAACCTTTTTTTCTCTTTTTTTTTTTGCTGGATTTTTTTAATGGACTTTTTTTTTTGAAAAATATTAAATAATTTTCAATACTTTTATAATTTCAATATTTAAATTTTAATTATTATATAAAGTATGAATAAGTATTATTTGTTAGTATATAAAAATTCAATATTTTGGTGAATTAATTTTTTTAAGGATTAAAAGTTTTCAATCAAAATTAAAATATACATCAATGTTATTTGTTAATATAATTAAAAATACTAATACCCTCAAGGTAGCATTGGCACAAAGAATGAGGCCATCAGCAAAGAAAAGGTGAGTGATGGGAGGGCCAGTTCTGGAAAGCCTAAAGGTCCTCCACTTGCCTTGGTCAAATTCATTTCTTTTTTTTCTTAAAGATGGTCAAATTTATTTCTAATGAGTAATGAGCAAGGAAAGGTACTCAATACAGAGGATGAAAATGTATGGGGATAGGGGATCACCCTGTCTAATGCCTCTAGAGGGTTTAAAAATTCAGTTTTTTTCGCCATTGAAAATAACACTCATTTGCATAGTACAAATGCAATTCATGATGAGCTCAATAAGGTCAGGGGGAAACTTAAAGAAGCAGAGAGTTTCCCTTATGAAACTCCACTCGAGTCTGTCATAAACTTTCTCAAAATCGAGTTTAATGACCATATCTCCACATTTACCAGTTTTCCTGATAAAAGAGTGGGCAACCTCTTGCAGCAGAATCACATTGCAGCGCACTTTCTACCAGGGAGAAAGCTAGCTTGATTAGGACCTATAATACTACTAAGTAAAGGTCTGATGCGATTAACAATAATTTTAGAGACCATTTTGTAGCTAGAATTACAAAGTCCTATGGGCCTAAAGTGCGAGACAAGCTCAGGGTTAGAAACTTTGGGAACCAAAGCAATCCGGTTGGTCATTCCAACTTTCAAGAATTTTCTTACTAGAGAAAATCTCAGTAATCTCTTTAAAGAAGAGGTGCCCAGTACTTTTCCAACATTTTTGAAAGAAACCCGGATGTAGTCCATCAGGACTAGGGGACTTATGGGGTTTCATATCAAAGATGGTCTTTAAAGACTTCTTTTCTGGAAGGGCAAGAAGAACATCAAAATGGTGATCATCAATTTTTGGACCAGGGGAAAAACCAACGTACCGGGGAATTACCAAAAATCTCAACATTCCAGTGTTTAACAGAGATGATAAATTGGTTAATGGTATCCTTGAGACTAGCATTAGAGTTATCCCAAATAGAGTGCACAAAATCAAGAAACTCAGGGTGATGGAACCAGCACCACTCAAATTTAAAGGGTTTGTCAACAGCATTACACTCAACAGGAGTAAGATCAACAAGAATAGGTTTATGATCAGAACTAAGTTTAGGTAAATGATGGACTTTAGTACCAGGAAAAAGTAAATTAAAACTATCATTACCCCAAGCTCGACCAATACGTTGCCTAATAAGAATACCATCATAACGGCAATTAACCCAGGTGAATTTGGAGCCAATGTACCCTAAATCAATCATATGAGCGGATCCAGGATTTTTGTTCAGTGGGGGTAAAAAAAATTACATAGGCAAAAATTTTATCAATTAATACTATTCATCTTGATAATTTTATTTAAAAAAAAATCGGCAAATCTGATTTACACAGGAAAAATACAACATTAATCTATTCACTAGTTTCAATCATAATAAAGAGAAGTTTATTAATTAAAAAAAAACGTAAACAAAAGAATTTTGAAATAAAGAAAAACAAAAGGATTTTAAATGGAAAAAGTAACATTTTCCCTTTGAACTTGTAGCGTTTGGACGTTTTGCCCCCTGAACTTCAATTTTGGGACGTTTTAAGCCATCAGCCTAACGGCACCATCAAGACGTTGACATGGCAATGCCACGTGGCACAAAAATGCCACATGGCATTGCCACGTTAGTGGTTTTGTCCAATGTGGCAATGCCACATGGGTCAGGTTGGTCTAACATGTGTGCCACATGGCATTGCCACGTTAGCGTCTTCACGGTGTCGTTAGGTTGAGGGGGCAAAACGTCCACACGCTACAAGTTCAAGGGGAAAAAATGATATTAAGTCGATTTTAAATCAGTTTAAAAAAAACAAAAAGACATAAAGTCTTAAACTGTAAATAAGATAAAGATAAAAGTGAATGGTCATATGGCCTAGCTATAGACCTACAATGGTTAAATGAATGAGAATACGAGAGAGAGGTCACCAAATAAATATTTATAAAATATTTAAAAGATCTAAAAAGTAACTATATCACAACATTATTGTAATAAATAGATAATAAATATATGAAGCTTCACTAACAATAGTATATTTTGTTAGTGAAATTTCAATTTTTTTATTAATATTCATATATTTAGGATTTGCCTTGTTCACATCGCATTAGAGATGGTATAAGTGTTCAAATTTACAAAAGTGATCAATTTTGCATAAGTCCACGACTAGTTAAATATTTGCAATTCATATCAAAATTAGAGAAATCAAGCACTTATATAGTGGTGTTGATATAGTGGGTGCACAACTAAGAAAATAAAACACCATAAATTAATTTAATTTCATACATCGGGGCTGAAGGAATTGAATGGGGGCTTGTGCCCCCATGGTGGATCCGTCTCTGGAAAAGTGGCACGCATGAATTAAACCACTTGTTATTTTCTCCTAAAATGATATTTCTATTATATAGTATTGTTGATTTAGTGGGTGCACAACTGCAAAAATCAAAATACCTTTTATATTTTTTTTTCTGAAAGTCCAAATTTGAAAAGTTTTTATTGTCAACAAAATTCCACCAAAAAACAACAAAGTTCAGTCTCAACCTCAAACACAAGCAAGAGACTAACAACAAATTAGGAAATCAAAACATGGCAGCCTCATAGCAAAACAACAGCAATAGCAAAACAAAAACAGAAATGAATGAGCAGACAAAACACCTTATATATATTAATTTTTTATACACCTCAAAGGGGCTAAAGGATTTGAGTGGGGGCACGTGCCCCCAGTGCCCCATGGTGGATCCGTCCATGCATACAGTCATTAAGCAGTTGCATTCTATAAAGACTAGCAGGATTGCCACCAAATTTCTCATCAACACAAGAAACATCATTAGTATCACCTAAAATAATCTAGGGGCAATTAATAACAGGGCTCATGCTACTTAATTCATCCCAAAGTAAGCTTGGGACTAGCATAAATGCCACTAACAATCCAAGCTACTCATAGATAAACAGTTTGGTTTTAGCTGAAACAAAAGATTATAAAAACTACAAACTATGTGTGAATCATGCCATCATGCATCATGCCATCTTATACGGTGCCTTTCTCTTGTCCCATTCCTCTAGTGCCTTCTTCCCGTCATTAACTATTTCAGGGCTATTAGCCACACCAACCTTTTGAGCCAACTGCTCCAGAAGACCCAAGAGCCTACGCCAACCCCAAGCATGAAGTAAGTTATGGACTTAGAGACCCCTACTTTGAACCCCTCTTTAGCGGGGTCAATGATTATGGTGCGCCAAGAGTGAACTGGTGGCTTCCACTTCTCCACTTGTGTCTTCAGCAATTCGACTGGAGAGAGTGACCCGAACCTATGGTTGAAATCAACCTTCGTAGCAGCCTGGCGAGCTCTTGCCACCTTCTTGTTCCAACAAGTGTTCTTGGCCTTGGCGGAAAACCCATGGGCACTGGCATTGAAGGAAATGAACGTGAATTGCCAGAATAAAGCAAACAGAGCAAATCTTAAAAAGGAGCTCTCAACTGGTTGGAGAGGAGAGAAAGGTAGGTAGCCTAGGGGAGGATAGCTTATCTAGGAAAGGAATTAAAAAGGTTTCCTAGTTTTCAAACTAATGTGGCTAACTTTAATTTTAATTTCATGACCACTAACGCAACAACAGCATCAATGAAAGAAGAAGCTCTGCATTAGACAGAGAAACCAACATGAACATTAGAAATACAAGTACTAGACTAATAATTCACTGGTAATTTGATGACATATTAGACAACAGATTAGCCTAGCAGATAAAATTTGATGACCAGAATCCCAAAGTAACCGATAATGTAATGTTGATAAAAAGCCAAATAAGAAATTTAGAACTTAATCAAATTTACGGGAGAGACATTATGCATTAGAAAAATAAATTTGACATAGAAATCATAATAATTAGCAAGATCAATCAACTATTTCAAAGCCAGGCAGATCAATCGTTAAGGCATACTAAAACACAAAGGTAAAATCTAAAATCAATCATAATAAAACAAAATGCGGATAAAAATTAGTTTAAATTGAGCTTACTTTCTTTCCAACTCCTCCCATCCCATGCCAACATTTAAGCTGGCATTTGTAACAAATTGTCCTCTTCTTCTTGCAAGCCGTCAGTTGTTTCTCCCATGTTCCTACAAATTTGAATCAAAAGAGTGAAGAGTTTAGCCAGCAATAAAATCAATCATTTCTCTCTCCCTCTTTTCAAATTTTCTTGTTTGTTTCGGAACAAAAAAATTATTTCAGCAGAGCAGCAAATAACAATGGTATATTATTGTACAGGGATGAAGAAGATCCATACCTTCAAAATCCTTTGAATTTGGCGTTTCTATCCTGCGATTCAAGAAAAATGACGTTAGCATTTTCAGCATAAAAAATCACAAAAGAGAAAAATTAAATCAAAAGCAAAGAGTTTAACAATAGAAGGAAGATGGGAGTAACTCCAGGGCTCCAAACGGTGATAGATCATTTAGGATATTTAGTTACCTTCAAAAGCAAAACTAATAGCTCTTAACAGGATTTTGGAGATTGAGAGGGAAAGAACTCCTCAAGGACAGCCTCAACAAGGATGATGATCAGATGGCTACAAAAAACAAGAGGGATGCTTCCTTGTGGACGATGATGAAATGGTCGTTGATGAGAGAGAGAGGGGAAAAGAATGACGATGAAATTGGGGGATGATTTTGAGAGAGTAGCAAAGGAGGGGATTCAAAAGGGTTTGAACTTTGAAGAAGGGTAAAAATGAAGTGCAGCAGACTGTAACTAGGACTTCTATTTTAAATAAATAGCAATCCTTATTCGTCCAAGCTTTAGGCAAATGAAGTTCAAGTAAGGCTTGAGGAATTGTTAGAATTAGATGTGTTTGCTTTAAACTTTCTTTGTTTTTGATTTTGCATGTTAATGACAGGTGGTTTTACATGTGGCTTTTTTACTTTTGCATGCAGCTTAACACATGTATTCCACTAACTCTCTTATAAATATGTTGATGTACTGTTACATGCAAGTTAATGAAATATGCTATGAATTTTCAGACCACTTTTGCTCTGTTTTTTCTGTGAGTTTTCTTGCCTCTTTGTTGTTTAGCTTAGTTTATCAAACTCTAAGTCAACAATTGGTATCGAGAGCTGTGTTCTTTGAGTGACCTGTGAGGGAGAGAAAACACTTGAGTGAAACACGAGTGAAAGAGTGAGGATTTTGCAGACATGGCTTCAGGCAGTGGTGTTCCTATGCC
The DNA here is from genome assembly GCA_001974805.1 of Corchorus capsularis. NCBI lineage: Eukaryota > Viridiplantae > Streptophyta > Magnoliopsida > Malvales > Malvaceae > Corchorus > Corchorus capsularis. The sequence goes on from AWWV01009122.1 coordinate 67,956, forward strand.
ACCAGTATTCACAGGCCAGAATTATCATCTATGGTCAGTGAAGATGAAGACTTATCTGCAGGCACATGAACTTTGGGAAGTGGTTGACACAGGCAGAGATCCTACACCACTCAGAGGAAATCCAACACTTGCTCAAATGAAGCATCATGGAGAGCAAGTTGCCAAAAAATACAAAGCTCTCTCATATATACAAAATAGTGTCTCTGAGGCTATTTTCACAAGGATTTTAATCTGTGAAACTCCTAAAGAAGCATGGGATATGATCAGGGAAGAATTTCAAGGATCAGACAAGTCAAGACAGCAACAGTTGGTGACTTTGAGAAGACAATTTGAAGTTATCAGAATGAAGGAAGATGAGACTATAAAGTAGTATGTTGACAAGATTATAGGTCTTGTCAATCAAATTAAGATCCTTGGTGATAATGATTTTACCAACAAAAGAATTGTTGAGAAGATCATCAATACTCTTCCAGAGAAATATGAAACCAAACTTTCTGCTCTTGAAGTTCAAATAAATGTATCAGAGATGTCTTTGCAAGAACTTGTGAATTCTCTGTATTCACTTGAACAAAGAAGAGCAAGTAGACAGCAGCAGATAACTGAAGAAGCTTTTCCAGCAAAAGGGAAAGAAAAAGCTCAAAGTAGTGGCAAAAAGAAAGGTGGTTGGAAGAAGAACAAAGAAAAGAAAGATGCTGCAACAGGCAATAGTGGTGGAACTGATAAGAAGAATTCACCATGTCCTCATTGCAAGAAGTATAATCACCCTGAAAAGCTTTGCTGGTTCAATCCTGCAGCTCATTGTTCTGTATGTGATCAGAAAGGGCACTTGGAAAAGGTTTGCAAGAATAAACCTCAAGTGCAAACTCAAGCACAAGTTGCAGAAAATACAAACCAGGAGGAGCAGATGTTTGTTGCAACCTGTTTTGCTAGTAGCAGCAGAAACAAAGATGAATGGTTGATAGATAGTGGTTGCACTCATCATATGGTGCATGACAGAAATTTATTCAGAACCTTGGACATGAACTACACTTCAAGGGTTCGGATTGGCAATGGAGATTATCTGAATGTTGCAGGCAAAGGAGAGGTTCTTGTTAGCACTCCTAGAGGTAACAAAATCATTTCAGATGTTCTTTATGTGCCTGATATTGATGTGAACCTAATGAGTGTTGGTCAGTTGCTTGAAAAAGATTATAAGGTTGTTTTTAGTGGAAGAACATGCACTATTTATGAACCTGCTGGTTATGAACTCATGTCAATTAGAATGAATGATAGATGCTTTAGCCTTACTTGGGAAGAACCTAGAACATATGCTGGTACAGTAGAAGATATGAATTTATGGCATCAAAGATTGGGACATGTGAATTTTCAGTCACTTGATTATCTGCAAAAGCATGATTTAGTTGAAAATCTGCCTAAATTTGGTGTCAATGAAACTGTATGTGAAGTTTGCCAGCTAGGGAAGCAATCTAGGTTGCCTTTTCCAGTGAGTTCAACATGGAGAGCTTCGAAGAAGCTTGAGTTGATTCATACTGATGTTGGTGGAGCCATGAGAACTCCATCTTTGAATGACAGCAAGTATTATATACTGTTTATTGATGACTTCAGCAGATTTACTTGGGTTTTCTTCATGAAAGAAAAGTCTGAAGTTGCAGGAATTTTTGGAAATTCAAGGCTTGGATTGAGAATAATCTGGTGAGAAAATCAAAGTCATTAGATCAGATAATGGCACTGAATATACTTCTGAAAGATTTGAAGAATTTCTTGCAGCAGCTGGTATTGATCATCAGTTAACAGTGACTTACTCACCTCAACAGAATGGGGTAAGTGAGAGAAAGAATCGAACAGTTATGGAGATGGCAAGGTGTTTATTGTTTGAGAAGCAGATGCCTAAAAAGTTTTGGGCAGAAGCAGTTAACACTGCTGTATATTTGTTGAATAGACTTCCTACAAAGGCTTTGAAGAACAAGGCACCTTATTGAAGCCTGGTTTGATCAGAAACCAAATGTAACACATCTCAGAATCTTTGGTTCAGTATGTTATGCATGGATTCCAAAAGCAAAGAGAGGAAAGCTTGATGAAAGAGCTGAAGTGGGTGTGTTTGTGGGCTATAGCACAAGATCAAAGGGGTACAGAATCTTCAATCCAGCAACAAGCAAAGTGTATGTGAACAGAGATGTGAAGTTTGATGAAAATGCAGCTTGGAACTGGGAGAAAAATGAAGTAGATGTACCTGAAGTTGTTCCATCTTCTTTGCAACAACAAACAGAACCGGAAAGTGAGCATGAAGATTATGATGATGCTCCTGTTAGAGGCACTAGATCACTTGCAGATGTGTATCAAAGGTGCAATATTGCAGTTCTTGAACCTGACAATTATGAAGAAGCTGTAAAGTCGAATGAATGGAGAGTTGCAATGAAGGAGGAGATGAGAATGATTGAAAAAAATCAGACCTGGGAGCTTGTTGCTAGGCCTCAGAATAAGAATGTAATAGGAGTCAGGTGGGTTTTTAGAACAAAGTTAAACCCTGATGGCTCTATAAATAAGCATAAAGCAAGGTTGGTGGTTAAAGGGTATGCTCAGCATTATGGTGTGGACTTTTACAGAAACATTTTGCACCTGTGGCTAGGCTTGATACAATCAGGCTTTTACTAGCTATTGCAGCACAAAATGAGTGGAAGGTGTACCAGTTAGATGTGAAGTCAGCATTTCTGAATGGTTTTCTGCAGGAAGAAATTTATGTTGAGCAGCCACAAGGTTTTCAAGTGAAGGGAAGTGAAGACAAGGTTTTTCTGTTAAAGAAAGCTTTGTATGGGTTGAAACAGGCCCCTAGAGCCTGGTATGACAGAATCAATAGTTACTTGATTCAACTTGGATTCAATAGAAGTCCTAGTGAACCAACCTTGTATGTGAAAGCTGAAAAAGAAGATAGATTGGTTGTTTCTCTCTATGTAGATGATCTGCTGGTGTGTGGAAGCAATTTGAAGCTTGTTGATAAGTTTAAAGATGAAATGCAGAAAGTATTTGAAATGACAGATTTGGGTGAAATGTCCTACTTTCTAGGCATGGAGATTGCTCAAACTCAGCATGGCATCTTCATTGGGCAGCAAAAATACTCCACTGAGATTTTGAAGAAGTTCCATATGGAGAATCGCAAGCCTACTCATTCACCAATGAATCAAGGAGAGAAACTTTGTAAAGAAGATGGTAGTGGCAAGGTAAATGAATCAAATTTCAGAAGCTTGATTGGTTGTCTACTTTATTTAACTGCTACGAGGCCTGACATCATGTTTGCTGTTAGTTTACTTTCAAGATTTATGCATTCTCCAACTGAATTGCATCTTAAAGCAGCAAAAAGAGTACTTAGATATGTTAAGGGTACTCTTGATTATGGTGTGATGTTCAGGAAAGTTGAGAAGCTTGAATTAGTAGGATATACTGACAGTGATTGGGCTGGTAGCTGTGATGATATGAAGAGTACTTCAGGTTACTTCTTTTCAGTTGGTTCTGGTGTGTTTGCCTGGAATTCAAAGAAGCAAGACACGGTTGCTCAGTCTACTGCAGAGGCTGAATACATAGCAGCAGCTGCTGCTGTTAATCAGGTTATTTGGATTAAGAAGTTGATGAAAGATTTGATGTTTTATCCTGAAGATTCAATTAAGATTCTAATAGATAACCAATCTGCAATTGCCATTGCGAAAAATCCAGTGTTCCATGGCAGAACTAAACATTTCAAGATAAAATATCACTTTGTGAGGGAGATGGAACAAGAGAATGAAGTTCAGTTAGTTCATTGTTCTACAGAGAATCAGCTTGCTGATATCCTCACTAAAGCTTTGCCTAGGAACAGATTTGAGATGTTGAGAGCAAAGATAGGTGTATGCAGCAAAACATCTAAGGAGGAGTGTTAGAATTAGATGTGTTTGCTTTAAACTTTCTTTGTTTTTGATTTTGCATGTTAATGACAGGTGGTTTTACATGTGGCTTTTTTACTTTTGCATGCAGCTTAACACATGTATTCCACTAACTCTCTTATAAATATGTTGATGTACTGTTACATGCAAGTTAATGAAATATGCTATGAATTTTCAGACCACTTTTGCTCTGTTTTTTCTGTGAGTTTTCTTGCCTCTTTGTTGTTTAGCTTAGTTTATCAAACTCTAAGTCAACAGGAATTGGTTATAACTTGAATATAGTTGAAGTCATGCCTAACTAGCCTAATTCTTCAAAGTTGAGATGCTTTCTGAAAATGTGTTATGATCACTGGTGTAAAATTTGCGAACCTCATTCCTTTACCCCATCAAATAATTAAACAAATGAATGAGCTAATCATCGCTAATAGTAACTCAATTAGTTGGAAGTAAGCCTGCTCAAAAGTCCAAGTTTTATAGGAATTAATTAAGCCAGACAATTGGTTTCTCTAGACAAATCTAAGACTTGAAAGTTTGAAAGGAAACAGAGGGCCTCTGGAATTTGTCCAGAAATTGTTTATTTTAGCAAAGGTTTAGTTAAAGCTACGAGTGGCTTCCATGAGATTATAGTTGAAGGAAGAAAAGAGGGAGAAGAGGGAGAGACTAGAGAGAGTATTACCTGAACTAAATCCGCTGCCTTGATCGAGAGAGAAGCGCTTGCTAGGGTTTGTTTATGTGGGATGTGATTATATCTATGGCAGTCCTAAGGTTTAGAGAAAGCAATATGCAAAGGTAGAAAGTAGATATGAAGTGAAGTGTAGTAGAATCAAGGAAAAAAAAGATTGAAATGGTGTTTTCCTTTTGTTTCTGGCTGGGGTACTGCACAGGATTTAGGAATATTGAAATTATTGATGATGGTGCAATGCAATGCAATTTTTACATATAGCAATAGCATTAGCCAATTAATATAGCAGCAGGCTTGCTAGGCTTTAACTCACTACCAACTACCAACTAAGTACCAAGGAAACTTCTCCGAGCCTTCCTGGAATAAATTACTAGAGCTCAAATGGGTGGGTTACTTACTTAAATTTTAGCTGACACTCATTAGCAGTAGGGATTCAATATTCAAAGGAAAAAGAGGAGATAGATATTTTGAGTTTTGTTTGGTTTTGGAGTGCAGGAAGTTAATTTATTGGTGCTGCAAACTTCAATGCAATAATTGAAGGCAACTGTCCCGAGCTTTTCTGGAACAAAAGATGATGAGCTTTCCTGCAATGCAATAACTAGCAAGGTTGTATTTGAATATACTATACAAATTGTATTTATATTTATTATTTAATGCTCAAACCCACCATTCAGTTTCGTATTTTATCATGCTCTCTTCATTTAATCCCATATTTACAGAAATCAAATCACTAATGTAATGGGGGAAATTTGTGTTCAATCTCAATCTCTACATATTATTACATTTCTCACCATGTCCAGCTTGGATGAAAAATGACTTATATAAGTTATACCTAATGAACCCAACAAATAAAATACTACATGTTCCCATATATAAGGGGAAAAATTGCACAAAAAAAGGGGCATTTTGGAAATCTTGGGCAAACACTATTCATACTAAACAATATTCATTTCAAACCAACCAATTAGGGGAGTACAATTTTCTTTTCTTTAATTTCCTTCCTGTTTCCTTTCCATACAAAACGCACCAGTACTGTTCTATTAGACAATAAATATATATATATTACTATATCTTTCAACATCTTATGAAGTTCCATCCCCGGGCAATGGTCGGTTTATAAACATTTAAGACAGCGTATTAAGATCTTTAATCATGTCCATACAACAATTATGAAGCTAAGCGCATGCTTTTGTCATATGACTACAATTTTCAACACAATTATGGTCCATTATTGATGAGAATGAAATAAGAGATGGAAAAAACGAAACAGATACCCAAAACAAACATCAATAATTTTATCTCCAGTGTCCTTTGCTAGCTAATTTGTTACCTTCCTCATTTTGATCATCAATCAATCTCAACTTTCTTCTTTTGCAAATTTGATTTTTCTACTCAAAAGGAAAACTATAAATCAATGAGGTTGAGTTGAGGAGGGAATCACGTGCGTGCTCAAAGAGAAATGGAATTACTACATATTGTATGATTTTAATTGAAGTTGATCAATCATCGTCAACAATGATGACTCTCCACAATTTATCTCATCTCTTCCTAAATGAATAATGCAATCAATATCAGGCTTGCTTTCCTCTTGTTTGACCCATTGGTGGTTGTAAGTTTGTAACTTACTTTCCTCTTGTTTGACCCATTGATGTACTTTCCCAACTCTGTTAATAAGATTTACTGCTATACACCAAAACCCAACAGTCTGAGAGTACAAGAGTACGGCCTTTAGGATGTAGGAAAATGTGCGACAAGATTTATCATGCTCTCATTTTGTTAACTGGATTGCTAAATACCGCCCCATTTTTGCTATTCACCGCCCCATTTTTTACGTTTTTTTACGCTTTTGCCCTTTGCTTCATTTTCTAATCTTGAAATTATCACGAACGTAGAATAGCGTTAACGTGTTGTATTTTGATGACGATTTAAGAAAAATGAACGATAACGTGCCGTATTTTGATGACGATTTCAGAAAAATGCAATTTTTGACGAAATTTAGGACTGATGATCCGTGCCGTCCCAAGAGGGCGGCTTACCGTGGCGAAGCCGCCCCACTTGGGAGGCTCAACCACGGCAGAGCCGCCCCACTGGGGGCGGCTTCACCATGGGCAGGCCGCCCCGGTGGGGCGGCTTCACCATGGGCAGGCCGCCCCGGT
>AWWV01009123.1:0-104546 GCA_001974805.1 Corchorus capsularis
AAAAATAATTAATATTTAAAAAATAATAATTTTGGTCTAGCCGCCCCATGAGGGCGGCCTGCCGTGGCGAAGCCGCCCCAGTGGGGAGGCTCCGCCGTGGCTGAGCCGTCCTAATGAGGAGGCCTAGTGTAAAAGTGTAAAAAGTGCAAAGGGTAAAGGGCAAAAGTGTAAAAAATGGGGCGATATTTAGCAAAACTAGGGCGGTATTTAGCAACCCCCTTTTGTTAATGAAGCTTGGTGTTTTATTTGTCATGGCCTCATGGGTTTTTATTAGAGGTGGCAAATGGGCGGGTCAGGTTGGGTTCGGTCTCGGGTTATCGGGTTCGGGCCATTTTCGGGTTCGGGTTTGAGTTGGGTTCGGATTGGATTTGGGTCAGGTTAATTCGGGTTCGGGTTAATTTGGGTCAGGTTAATTCGGGTTCATGTTGAATTTGGGTCAGGTTAATTCGGGTTCGGGTTCTGTTTGGGTTTTGGCCAGATCATTTACCCTTTGTTTTCGGATGAATAATGTCATTACCTTTTTCAAATTTTATGTATAATTTATTAATTTACCTTTTAAACTTATTCATATGAAAAATTATACGACATAAATGAAATTTTCATAAATTTTCGGATTTGGGTTTTTTCGGATTTGAGCTTTTTCGGGTTCGGATTTTTTCGGGTTTGAACTTTTTCGGGTTCAGGTTTTTTCGGGTTCAGGTTCAGACGAATTCGAATAGTTGACTTTTTCTAGTCAATCGGGTTCAGATCGGGTTCGGAATTAAATTTTCGGACAGGTTTTTTTCGGGTCAAGTTCACTTTGCCACCTCTAGTTTTTATACTAGTACTACAAGTAAATTAAATTACAGAGTTAGTGGATTTTTTTAAGAAAGGGCTTCTAAGATTTTTATATTTTGCAAACCTTGTTTCCAAGGCGTGGGATACTATTTCAGTATTTCCAATAGATTAAATTACGTATCTAGCATGGGAGGGTACTGAAGGAATGGGGCCTTTTGTCTTGTAATAGCTCGTGACCCTCAATTCAATTATTCAAAAAGTTAATCCCGATTGCTGAGGTAAGATGAAAAAAATGCAATAATGCATGCTTGGCTGCTTGCATACTCAATCAGCTTTAAGATTTTGGCAAACTTTTATGTCTGAATCATATTTTGTTCAGAAGCAAAACCATGCAATTTTACTATCACCTGTTTTATATATGAGTTCATAGTGGGCGGGATCCACCAATCTTTCTTTCGTATACCATCCTATAGTGACTGACAAAATTGAAATATATTTTTTTTACCATTTGGATTTCATTTGTTGATTCAATTTTGTCAAAATTGAAATTCTTTGATCATGACTAAATAGTAAAAATATTATGTATCTGATAAGATAACTTTAGACCTCAAGGAAAAAAAAAAAACACTTTACTGTTTATAAGGATCAATAATAATAGTATAAATGTATAATCAAAGGACACTATCCATGGAGTTGACATTACCATATTTGAAGACAAACTATGTTTTTAGAGGTGGATTAATTAATGTTCCCATATTTTGCTTTACTAATTTTTGCAAAACAATAATGGAACTATATAAAACCCTACCTATCTTAAAAATTAATCTAAAAGAAATTTGGTACAATATTCAACATTTAAATTTAATCCAATTGATTTTGATACTCTTTGAAATTTCTGCAGATATATGTCTCTCAACAACAATAAAGCCATCAATTGAATACCTAATGGTTTACATAAAAATTGAAACTTCAAATTATATTTATCATCTTTCCATTTTTATATTTGTACATATTTGTACTTTTTTTTTTTGAGATAATACATATTTGTACTTTAGTCAAACAAACATAAATTGGAACCATAATGCCAAAAAAAAACATAAATTGGAACCAGCTGTAAATTTTCGTTTTTTTTTTAAATAAAGGCGTCCTTGAATGATTAAGAAGGGAGTAAATTATACTTATCCAAAATGCACAGTTCTATAAGACCATAATAATATTATTATTTCTTTCAACATTTTAAGAAGTTTCTAATTTCTGATTTTTCCAGGAGACTAAAATTTTATTGCTTTTATTTATAAGCAATTCCTCAACCATGGATGGTAGCCTTATTTGAACTTCATTTGCCTAAAGCTTGGACCTTGATGATGGAGATGATGTTGCTGCTGCACTCTGCAAATAGAAAAGGGAACAATGTCAAGAATCAATCTTTTCCTTTCTAACTCTGTTTCAAACGAGCGATAAGGCAAACATTTAATCAATGCAAGCGTGAATGTAAAGGGAAGACAAGCAAACTGGAATCTGAAATGGTATGAAGTTCTTACCAATGGTATGCCCTTAATGGCTCTTTCTTCCAAAAACTTTGATGGTTTAAAGAAGCCGCCGCCATACATTTCCGACCATTTCTTTAAACTTTTATACACATGATCCACCCCAACTGTATCTGCCCAAAACACTATGCCACCACTGCCAACAAGGAGATAGATTATCAGTCAGATGTCGAAGTAGACGCCTAAATAATAACAAGAGAAAAGTTCTACACAAGAACAAAGTAATTTGATGGACTAATCCAGAATTGTAACCAAATAGATTGCATATTTGATCTGATCCTCAAGATGAAGAAATAATTATAAAAGACTCTTAAAGAATATTGTAAATTAGATTATGATCTACCAAATCTGACCTACCATGACAATGTCATTCCCAATTCCAGTTTTCATCATTTTCGTAAGCGAATTCGTATGATGCTCTAGATTTAATCAAATAGATATACGCATGCAATTTAGACGCACAGAACCATCCATAAGTAAGAACTCAACCAACAAAAATATTATGTATGTGAGACACTACTGCCAAAATCTATACTCATTTATATTCCAATGAAACCCAAGATGAAGGCCAAAAAGTTGTTCCAATGCACAACCCGTTAAAATTACCATGCATTTGATGGAAAGAATACAAGTAAAAGTACATAGGTTAAAGATTAACTTTTTGCAATGTCATAAAAATAATCAAATTAGCTCTAAATATAACAAAATAAAAGATAAACTTTTTGCAGTATCATTAAAAAAATTTCAAATTAACTCTAAACTTAAAAAAAAATTTTTAAAAAAAAAAAAAAAACCCTAAACTGTAACCAAATCCCCACAGTCACACACCAAAAAGAAAATGAAACGAAAAACAGAAAACAAAAGAAAAACTGCCCCCAAAAGCACTCACCGATAAGATGGGAAGCTCATTCCAAGCACAGATGCTATATCAAGGTCTGATGGTCGAACGACGACCCCTTCATCGAGAACCCGACATGCCTCATTAACTACTGGGAAGAGTACCATCTCCAGAATTTCTTTATCAGTAACTGATATAGGCTGCCAAAGAATGCCCAATAACAATATATTAGTTATTTTAACAACAAAGGCAGCAGCAAAGTTTATCGCAGTTGCTGACTTTTCTTTTATAGCCTGCTAGCAACCACTCTATTATAGGCCAATAAAACTTAAACTTGGAAGTCATTTGAAAAAATCCATGCCTATAGAACAGCTTTGAACGAATGATTACCTTTCCCCCGGGCATTGTTTTAGTTAGCTGTCTAAACTCCTCAATAATAGGTAATACTGAAGGATCAGGTTTCGGCTTGCTTCCCTTCTCATAAATATAGTATCCTTTCCCATTGTTTTTTCCTGATATACCAAGAGTTCACAAAATGTTACAACATAATTAAAGGAAAAAAGAATGTCGAGGAATGAAAATAAAATATTTCTTTACCATTTCGTCCCTTTTTCACCAAAAGTTCAACCAATGGAGAATTGAATGTTCGACCTGCAAATGCTGTTTCATATTCTTTTGAAACTGCCAAGGCCACCCCATAGCCAGCTAAATCTTGAAGCCTGGAAGTATTGCAAAATATAAGCATAACATATCACAATCATCCAAAATATAACTGGCTATATCTGTTGCTGAAAAGCAGAGTTCAACTAGCAGATAAACTAAAATCTGGTCCGTACTAGAGCTCCAGGCTTGACAGATTTGTTGCTTGGACATCAGTCACATCCAATAACAATCTTTTACTAAGATTCTCCCATTATAAAAAGACCACTGCTACCAAGCGTTTTAGTAAAGCATATATATGTCAAGCTAAAATCATCATTATACCCAAGCTAGAATGAAGTAAGCATAATAGAGTTCCATGACACAATTTATTTGACAATGGTGTGTGTTTGTGCAGATGCATTGATAAGCGGCAAAAAATTATTTCTCAGATTCTCCCTCACAAAAGTATCACTAGTGAGACGAAGCTTTTTAATTACGCATATGTTAATCTGAAATCATAATTACTCCCAAGACACAATCAACTAAGAGAGGAAAGAAGATTACTGGAAGGGTCCGATAGGTAGTCCAAAATTGCTTATCACCCGGTCAATTCTGAACACATCAACACCTAAACTGACCAATAAATGTGAACTTTGGGTGTAGGGGAAGAATGTCCGATTGACTGCGAAGCCGGTGCAGTTACCAACCACAACAGGAACTTTCTTTATTATTTTCCCAACTGTCATGAGATCAAGAATTACTTGTGGGGAAGTTTTTTGTGTTCGTACAATCTCCAAAAGAGGCATCACATGGGCAGGACTGTTCATCAGAGAGCCAAGTCAAATAAGCAGATTAAGTATCAACATTAGAAGCAGATAAAGGCAGTAAGGACCAATATTAGAAAACACAAACTGTATTGGAAAATAACTAAAGTATAGAGCATATGACAGTTGGACTTTTGGAAAGGAAGAAATTGAAGCTCCTGGGAAATTGCATTCATGTCATGATATCACACTCTGGACTGCGATTGGTGAAAAGTGCTATTGATATCAGGATATCATTCTAGTGCTATGCCAACCAGAAGGGAAAGTGCTATTGATATCAGGATATCATTCTAGTGCTATGCCAACCAGAAGGGGTCAATTTGCCAAATGGAAGTTGAGAAAGTGGTACAAAATGAAGGGTCCAAAAGACCTTGGCTCCACATGAGATCCTAGATAGTATCTAGTATTTGATCTAGAATGATCCTTATAACTACCATTAGAGCTTAAAACAAAACTAAATAATTTTTTTTTTCAGAGGGAAAAACAAAACTAAATGTTAAGATGCAAAAACTGACAATAAAGTTTTACAGCTTAGACAAATCTTCTTCCTGCAGATCTCTCAGACTCTCACTTATAAAGATGACCATCAACAAGGCTCAATGCTCTTGCAGAAAAATGCTAGCATTTTTCAATATCTATGAGGGTGACCAGATGCAAGAGGGACTATAGCTTCAAACGTACCAAAATAATATCCATAAGGCATGCGATAGGAAAATAAGAATGGCAATAAAAAAACATGTCAGCAAAAACAGGAAATAAGTTTGAAAACCTGAAAAAGTGAGCCCCTATAACACGATCTTGTGACTTTATCTTTTCTCCAATTAAATTGAGGTCAATAGTGGATGTGTTTGATGCCAAAATGCAGTGAGGAGGGCAGACCTTCTCTATCTCACTAAATATTTTTTGCTTTAAGGGAACATTCTCAATAACAGCCTGCAAAGAGGAATTATATTAGAAATCTTCCATTGCAAAGTTTCTATGCAAAATTGAGGTTATGGGTAAATTATGAGCAAAGATACAAGTAAAGATAGAGTGGAAATTGCTTGCTAATGGGCCATTTTTATAGACAAAATTGAAGCAATCAATAGTTAGAAAAAGCTTACAAATAGCATAACATGGCTTACCTCTATGACCATATCTACATCTTTAAATTCAGAGTAATCCAAAACTCCTTTAAGCATTGAAAGGGCTTTTTCTGCCTTATCCTTTGTCAATTTTCCTCTACTTGCTAAACCTCTAATATTTGCTGCCAATTAAAAAAAAAAAAAAAGGAGGAGAAGAAAGATAGTATTAATCACTGTAAATTATTTAATGTCTATAACATGTCACTAACTCCATGTGCAACACATATATCTTAAACTAATTACTAATATTACACTTTAAATTGAGAATTAGAACAATATAATTCCTTGCCAAGAAAATACTATTACTGTCAGATTATTGGCCATTAAAAAATGAACACAACCTATGAATGAAAATAACCACCTTCTATCGTTTTTATTCCCTTCAGGAGGAATTCAGAGTTTACTTCCTTGAGAACAACATATATATTGCTCACTAGAAGAGCCGTAGCTATTCCAGAACCCATTAGGCCTCCACCAATAACAGCAACTTTCTTTGTTTGCCTTGGTTTCAGACCAACATCTGTAACATTTGGCACCTGCATATATAAAATGTTAAAGAGACAAAAGACAAGGAAAGCACGCAATTGATTGAGAGCCTACAATATCAACTCTAAACTTTGGATTTTCTCAGTTGCAACTAGATAGCCGAGTACTCTAAATGAAAGACTGCTGGAAGGATTAAAAATGAGAAAAAGGTGCAAAGTGTTCCAGGTATCAGCAATCACCTTTGATGTAGTACGCTGAGCAAGGAAGACATGAACAAGACCTTTTGCAGTGTCTGAAAGGACTAAATCCTTAAAAACTTTGGCCTCCTGCATAGGTAAATATGAATAGTTGGCAATCAATATGTTTAAAGTCTAACCAAGTAGAAATTATTATAAGACTAAACAGTATCACAAATAAGATTAATTGGAATAGACCCTATAAAAATGCTCCATACCTATAAATAGAAATGCACTGTACTATCACAGTATACAGCAGAAACAATTTCTTCAGCATGGAAGACAATTATCAAAGTTAATGCAATATGTCTCAAACCAAAAACTACCTTTAGAACTCCGTTATAACCCCCATGGACAATACCCTCCTCAATTACATCTAGACATGCCTGATGCTGAGGCAAATTTGGAGCAGTCTTTTTGGCTTGTTGCCTAGCAATCCTTAAAACTTCCCGTGCTTCTGACAGGGATCCAATCTTGTCTGTCCTGTGAAGGGAACGCAACCATGGTTTACGTCTATCAGCAATGTCTAAAGCCCATCTGCGAGAAACTTTCAGTAACTCCTCAGAAGGGACAATAGCATCTATAAGACCTAGCTTATTCCCTTCTTCAGACATGATTGGTTTGGATGACTGCAAAGATAAGATGCATGTATAAATTAGATTTCCTAAGTCATAGAATGGACTCCACAGACCTTAACAATGAAAAGCATTGTACGGATAAATGTTCAGATTGTCAAAGGATAAATATCAGCTTAAGGTATATGCCAAAGAAAACAGGTAAATTTGCTGTTTTGTCCTAGCATGCTAATTAAACAGTTAAATAAAAAGTAAATCCAATTATAGGTTTTAACCATGAATCACCATTCAAACAGACTTTCATCATTAAAATATTCTTTTTGGAAGCTGAAATTTTCTCTATCCACTAAATTTGTCCACCAACAGCCAACTAGTTTATGAAAAATCAAGACTTAATGACAAAACTTTCTAACTCTTGTAGTACATGACGCTAATAGTAATACCATGTAGTTTTCATGCATTGGGTAATACTTCCCTCTGTCCCTCCCTCCCTTTTAACAGTGATAAATATGTAAAAATGACAATGCGAACTTAATAACAAGCCATAAACAAAAGGAAAAAATAAGTTAACAAGTCAGAGAGTATTACCAGCATCATTTCAATGGCTTTTGACAGCCCTAGAAGCCTTGGAAGACGTTGTGTACCTTTTCAAAGAGCCATTGCACAACAAATTAGTAAATGCTTGAACGGTACAAACTAGTAGTGGACATAAACTATTGCCTATAGGCTATACCTCCAAACCCAGGTATCACTCCAAGTGACAATTCTGGCAAGCCAAGTTGAGCTCTTGGAGCAGCAATGCGCGCATGGCAACCCTGCACATTAATAGCAAGGATTTGACAATTATACAAAAGAACAAAAAAGTTTCCAGAACAAGTTAACAACAAAAAGTACTAATTGAACAGAGAAAACACAAACCATTGCCAATTCTAAGCCACCTCCGAGAGCCAATCCTTCAACAGCTGCCACAATAGGCTTCTTGCAATCTGAAATGATGAAAAGAACCCCATAAGAGGCGGATAACTAAAAAGTAAAACTGAATTAAAAAATCAACAAGTAATATAACTTGAAGAAACACACAAAACAAGTAGAGGGATGAGGAAAGACCTTCCATAGCATTAACCACAAGATCAACGGATACATCAGGCATAATCGACAAATCACCTGGTTAACCAACAATGAAATAAAGCTTGTAAATTTCCACTTCACATTGAGCAAACTCAGTAATTACTTTGAAAGGTAACAAAACTAACAGAAGCAATAACTAAACAGTCTAGGCAATTAGTAGAAATTACTAAAAAACTAATTCATACCGGTTTCATGGACTTTCTGGAAAACATTAATATCAAAGCCACCGGAAAACCTTCCTCCCTTTCCTTCATTAACCAATTCAAAGAACAGAAATAAAATCAGTGAACAAGTTCCAAGAATTTAACATGTTACACGCCAAACGTTATAGTAAAAAATTACCATAATAAGTCAAGATCAGTAAAAACTAGATACACAAAATTTGATCTGACTAAACAAAAACAAAAAATCGGAAACGAACCGGTTAAAACAATCGCTTTAACATCGCTTCTCCTCGTCGCCTCATCGAATTTCTCCTTCAGTCCCGCGATTACTGCAACAGCAAAGCAAAAGGAAAATGAAATCAAATCGAATCACCAAATCAGAAATGAAAAGAAAGCGAAAAAAGAAGGTCGGTTCGAGCAGAGCTTTACTGGGAATAGCTAAGGCGTTAACGGGAGGATTGGAGATGGTGATAACCGCAACGCCGTCGTTTCCGACCTCCATCGTCACTCTAATTTGCGCCATCGCTCCTTTTTTTATCTTTCCTTTAATTGCTTCTTCCAATTAATGATCTTTGCGAAGAAGATAAAAGTGAAACTTTGAATTGCGTGCTTCTGATGATTTATATATAGTCGTTGAGTGGAGACATGAGATGTTTGTTTAGTGTGGAAAATGGAATTCGACACTGAAAAATCATTTATTTCCAATTTGCGCCTCTTTTTTAATTTATTTTATTTTAAATTATTTTAAGAAGGAAAGTGTAACGGATCCTCTATTTATTAACTCATGTGCCACGTGTACTTTTAGCCCGCTATTGTTTGGCGGTCCTATCCAATCATGCATGAATATCTTAACTTAAGCGGTGAGGATGTCGGAACGGTGTCGTTTTCATCTCCCTAACAACCATTGTCAAAGGTCATCGTTCGGGTTGGCTTCTTTGGCTGCTTTTATGAAAGAAGACGATCATGTTTGGCAGATGGAAAATTCCACGAAAGGGTTTTTTGTGAATAAAATGATTTACATTTGTTCACAATCACATCATAGCTTCAATTTTTTTGTTGCCTTCACAACTCAAATTTATCTATTCAAAGGCATAATAATATAATCCCTTTG
This sequence comes from Corchorus capsularis, assembly GCA_001974805.1. NCBI lineage: Eukaryota > Viridiplantae > Streptophyta > Magnoliopsida > Malvales > Malvaceae > Corchorus > Corchorus capsularis. The sequence continues at coordinate 9,453 of AWWV01009123.1, forward strand.
CTTCCTATAAAAACATAAATTTCTTTATATATACCTACAAAAAAACTTTATATATAAATGTTTCTATAACGGTAAAATCAAGTCTCAACTAATCTAATTTGATCGCGTCCATACTCCATATGATAGCCTCCTGATTTCTTCAGTTATTATTAACTAATACTAATAGGAAAATAATACAATACACGTGGAGTTTATCAGACTATACATGCTGAAATTATGGTTGACATATGTCCTTTAGGGAATAGGTTTTAAATTAAAATACAAAATTAATTAAGGAATTTGGTATATGTCAACTCCTTAACCCTCTTGTAGAGTCTAAACTTTACACTACCAGTGTATTGTATAATCATCCATATTAATATATGTTTGTTAGTTATTATTATATTGATATATAAGAGGTCAAATTTGTGACAATTAATTTTTTTTTTGTATCCCATCCGGTATTCAAGATTTTGCCCTGACTAATCTGGATCCGATGGTCACACACCTGGTTATGGTTGCGATAGTTAACTTTAAATACTTGGAAAATTGAAATTTGATAAAGTATGATTAGAAATGTTGACTGAATGAGGGGTTTGGATTACCAGAAGTCCATGACCCATGACCACGATGAGTGTTTAGTGCAGGAGTCAAATGGGCCCTTTTGGTTAGTGGTGTTGGGCTGCTGGGTCTGGGTCTTGGTCTTGGTCTATATTCTAACTCTAATGTGAAACGGGGCAGTCAACAACAACAACACAACGCCATTTGCAACATGCCGTTTTTAATCAAAGTCTTTTTTCACAAATCACAGTTGAAAAAGTAAAGTAAATGAAGTGACAAGTGACAACGCCATTCATATCGATCCTAGCTTCTTTTTTTCTTTCTTTTTCGTGATTCATGTGCAACATGAAGAAAAACATGCAATTAGGCACACTTTGCAACTTGGCATATCCCAATTTTGATATGTAAATGGATTTATAATGATGTGATGACTGTTTTTAATAGGGACAAAGATTCTTAAGAAGGTTCAACATTTGTATTTTTCCCAAGGACGAAAAAAGAACATTGGTTTTTTCCCGAACACCAACTCCAACTAGAGTTTTGAGTTTGATCTTAGAGATGGTGTTGCTGCTGCACTCTGCGCACAAAAAAAAAAAAAAAAAAAAGAGGAACAATGTTAATGAGAACGAAATTTTATGAGAATTCACCATTGTTTTTAAGCTAGCCTTTAATCTCCTTGCTTTGTCTATGACCTTAAACATCTATGTTTCCGATTCGAGTGGCTAAATTTTATGAGCCGGAAGACATCGAACTTAGGTTCCAAAGCCAACTAGAGTTGCAGAAAGTTGGTCTGTTTCTTGAAGTTGGCATTTATAATTCCATTATATATATATATATATATATAGACTCAGAGTGATCAGAACAGATAAGATAAGGATATAGTTCTCACCAGTGGCATGCGTTTCAAGGCTCTTTCTTCCAAAAATTTCGACGGTTTATAGAAGCTACCATACATTTCTGACCATCTCTTTAGACTCGTATAGATATGGTTTGATCCAATTGTGTCTGCCCAAAACATGATACCACCACTGCCATTGAAGAGATCACTTTTGTTAGGTACATGAAGCATAAAGGATAATAATAGCCTAAGGAGTGCAGGATAGAAAGCAAGGTGATCTTCTGGCATATTCAGGAATCAAATAGTAAGCATAACCAATCTTCCACAAGAAACCGAAGAAAATGACTCAGAAAAACACATACATGAGAATCAGGCAATACAAATCTGATTACTCATACTTACAGCAGAAACTACAGCAGTTGAAATTGGAACCAAAAAATGTTTCCATAAATTGTGAGCTTATGCTTGAGGAGTTCAAGTAGCAGATCGGATATTGTCTAGGAGCACTTACCGGTAAGATGGGAAGCTCATTCCAAGTACAGATGCAACATCAAGGTCTGATGCGCGAGGAACTACGCCCTCATCTAAAACACGGCATGCCTCATTAACCGTTGGAAACAATATCATCTCTAGAATTTCTTCTTCTGTAACTGATATAGGCTGTCAAATACAATCAACCAAAACTAATGAGCTACACAAATGTGTAGAGAGTTATTTTTGTTATTTCATGTAGCCAAATCCGAAGAATGGGCCGTATGATCAATTTAAGGTTGTGTATAAAACTTCATGCCCTACATCATTTTTGATCAAGTAAGAAGCTATAATACCTTTCCACCAGGCATAATATTCATAAGCTGTCTTGACTCCTCAACAATAGGTAGCACTGAAAGATCAGGTTTTGGTCTGCTTCCTTTTTCATAAGTATAAAATCCTTTTCCATTGCTTTTGCCTAAAATGCCATAAAAATACCAATGATTCCAACTGATAGACATAAAGAGGCATTGAAAACATGAATTAAAGGGGAAAAGCAAACATATTAATCTACCATTTCGTCCATGCTTCAACAAAACCTCAGGCAATAGAGACTTGAATGTTCTATCAGGGTATGCATTTGCAAATTCCTTCCCAGTAGACAAGCCTAATTTATATCCACCTAAGTCTTGAAGCCTGCAATCATTGCAATTGAAAGAATAAATTATCATTGTAAGTGATAATCTATTTAACAATTACACACATCAAACTCCAAAGTCACATAGAATGCTTAGGGAAGAAACATACTGGAATGGACCAATCGGAAGGCCGAAATTCCTGATTACCCTGTCAATTCTGAACAAGTCCACACCTAAATGGACCAAAAGCTGTGAGCCTTGCATATAGGGGAAGAAAGTTCGATTAACTGCGAAGCCGATGCAATTTCCTGCCACTATAGGAACTTTCTTTATTGCTTTTCCAACAGTCAGAAGATCAAGAATAACTTGTGGGGAAGTTTTCTCTGTTCGTACAATCTCCAGTAGAGGCATTACATGAGCAGGACTGTTCAAGCCGCATCAGATATTAGCAGGCAACTTAATGTAGTTCAATATGTTAGCAGGATTCTTCTGTTTCTCGTTTTTATACATAAGTAGAATTATATAATGGAAATGATAATACATTCGCAGACAATGTAAATTAGTTTTCACAACCTGAAAAAATGAGCCCCTATTATACGATCTTGCGAGTTGGTATTTTGTCCAATAACATTTAGGTTAATGGTGGATGTATTTGTAGCCAAAATGCAGCAAGGAGAGCATGCCTTCTCGAGTTCACTAAATAGTTTCTGCTTCAATGGAACATCCTCGATGACTGCCTGCAAAGTGAAAAAATGAAGTAAACAACTTCAACTAATATAAAAGTTGGGCATAAAGACATCTTTTCTTTCAAAACTGTCTGATATCATTGAAACCCAAGTTACCAGGTGGAAATTGATTAAATAAAAGTGTGTTGTGGAGAAACTTCAATCAGTTCCTCTTTTTTCAGACACTAGCTTATGGCCTGATCATGTCTTACAAAGATTGATAGTACCATGTTGTTCATGCTGTGAAGCTAAAGTCTGTGGGATTGGTCTGCTAGAAATGTTAGAGCCTTAGAGGTCAAGTATATTTTGCAAACTCATAAATTTCTTCCTTTTAGCTTGCGGGCTCTGATCAACAATGACTGATTGGGAATAGTAAGAAACCTAGTTATAAATTGGTGCAAGTGACTTACAGAAGAACTAAGGATGGCCAACATGACAGTATTCTTATGCACCAATTTACCAGCAGAGACAAAACCAAAAACCATGATTTTGGCAAGGAGCTAAATTTCAACATGAGATATCAACCCACCTCTATGACCATATCCACTTCCTTAAATTCTGAATAGTCTGACACTCCTTTGACCATTGAAAGGGCTTTCTTCGCCTTATCCTGTGTCAATTTCCCTTTAGTTACTAAGCCTTGAATATTTGCTGCCAGAAGAAAGAAAAAAAAAGGAATGTAAAGAAAATGTTTGATGCATAAAGTAAATCTCTGAAGTAATTTTGCACCATGTTTCAAAACGAAAAAAAGATAAAATATTTATCCTGTGCTCAATGTTAAGGGGCTATACTCCATTTATCATTGTTATAATATTTCAATCTCTGTTCCTTCCCTCACTGATGAATAGCAAATCATAAAAAGCACTCTTATAGTTGATTTGATATATAGGTAACTAATGACCGAATCAGACTAGGAAAAATTCAGTCACAATCTAGACACTCCATATTTTCAGTAATTTAACCCTGCAACAAACCTGTTGATGTTTGTGGTTCTTAAATGTTAATATCCAACTAGAATCATTTCCTTAAAGCAATATCAATGGAATACCCACCTTCTATTGTTTTCATTCCTTTGATGAGATATTCAGAGTTGATTTCCTTGAGAAAAACAGATATGTTGCTTAGAAGAAGAGCTGTAGCTATTCCTGAGCCCATTATGCCTCCACCAATAATAGCAACTTTCTTCACAGGCCTTGGTTTGAGACCGACATCAGTAACATTTGGCACCTGAAGAAGTACCAATTGAATAAAGACAGTGAAGTGCTGGAATATCACAATTTCTAGGTTTGAAAACCATCCAATTGATATTCATGAAAGTATTTGGATACCCTACTTGCAAGAGGATTACAATGCATCAAGAACAGCAAGTTTTAGAATTCACTCAACTTACTATGCTAATGAACTAAAATAGAGGGGGAGGAGCTTAGGGGTTGTAAGAATCAATAGTTACCTTGGCAGTAGCACGTTGGGCGAAGAAAAGATGAGAAAGAGCTTTGGATGTAGGTGACAGGATTACTTCTTTGGCCACTGCAGCCTCCTGTTACAATAAAGCACTCTTAAGAATGCATACAAGCATATAATAATTCAGCTGGTGCAAGATGTTTGACCAAAAGTCATTCATTGGAATGAAAACGAAAATGTAAGACATCTGACAGAATTTATCAGTACACTTACTATACCATATAGAAGAATAAACAACTCTTGCCAAGAAAGTGAGCTTGATGTTATAAGCATTAGGAATTAGCATAAAAGGAACTTCTTTTCTAAAGATGTCGGTACATCAATGTATAGTAAATGCAAAGGCCCCAAAACGAAATAGGAAATACCTTTAAAAGCCCATTATATCCACCATGGAGAATGCCTTCCTCAATGACATCAAGGCATGCAAGGTTCTGAGGCATATTTGGAGCAGTTCTTTTGGCTTGTTCCCTGGCCGTTCTTAAGAACTCCTTTGCTTTAGTCAGGGATCCAATTTTATCCGTTCTGTAGAGTGAACGCACCCATGGTTTACTTCTCTCTGCAATTCCTAAAGCCCATAGTCGAGACGCCATCAGTAACTCTTCAGGTGATGCAATTGCATCAATAAGGCCTAGCAACTTTCCTTCTTCAGAAGTTATTGTTTTGGAAAACTGTAAAGATATTGCAGTTATATTGAATTTTATTAGAGTGATACAGCAGATTGACTAGGCAAAACACCTAACCAAGCCAGGAAAGAAGCATTGATGTGAAATATATAACTTCATCATAGAAAAGACACATATCATTATAGCAGTCTTACCAGCAGCATTTCAACAGCCTTTGGTATCCCTACGAGCCTTGGAAGGCGTTGTGTGCCTTCAAAACCAAAGAAAATCAGTTAATGCTTCGTAAATTTCACCAGAGCAGAACACCATTCAACAGGAAGAAAAGTGCTACTTTTGTAGAGCTCTACATAAACAAGCATCCCTACACCCATACCTCCGAGTCCAGGAATTAACCCAAGTGTCAACTCTGGCAAGCCTAATTTAGTATTTGGAGCAGCAATACGTGCATGGCAACCCTGTATAAGATGCAGAGGAATAACACAATTGTGCTATGATCGTGACGATCAAAGTTGCTAATACAAGAAGTTAAAAACAACTGCTCCTCGGCAAAAAGAACAAACCATTGCCAATTCTAAGCCACCTCCAAGAGCCAATCCTTCAACAGCTGCAACAACAGGCTTCTTGCAATCTGATAGAGAATACCAGCATTCACAGAGTCATAATCACTGTAATAGTCATTTTTGGTAATCACAAATCAATCAAGTTAAGCACATTCCTGAGAATGAGAATGTCTTGTAGGCATCGAAATGATACAAGTATTTTTTTATTTAAGTTAGTGATCTAAACCCCATTTGTAATCAAAGTTGCATGTTCTTTCCACACAGGTTCACCTTAAGCCTATTTATCATTCATTCGGCTTGCACATCCGGGTGTGTTAGAACATAAATATAATAACTGGACCCTTACAATTGAACATGATATCACAAGAATTTTCCTTCAATAAACACACACCACCCCCCCCCCCCCCCCCCAAATCAAAAGAACTAAATAGGATTAATAAGTATTTAACAAGTTCAAGAAAGTAAACACCTTCTATAGTGTCAACAACAAGAGCAAATGATTCATTCGGCGAATCTGAAATATCACCTGCCAAGCCAATAATTTATAAGCACTTTCAGAAAATAACAAGTAAACCAAACTGGAAAAGAGCAAGCATTCATACCACTCTTATGAACTTTCTGAAAAGCATTGATGTCAAAACCCCCTGAAAACCTTCCACCTTTGCCTTTATTCACCATGAAAATGCATAAAAATCAGCAAAAAAATATCTCCAGGCTTAAATCACATGATTATACAGAGAATGATCATATCATATTCCCCTGAGTTCAATAAAAACTACAATAAAAAAACAAAAATTGGATGTTGACCAATGCCCATTCAATCAACCTTCAAAAACTCACCAGTCAAAACAATAGCTTTAACATCCTTCCTTCTGGTAGCCTCCTTAAATTTCTCTTTCAACTCTGCAATTACTGCAACATCAAAAAACTTAACATGATCAGCATCAAGAGTTAAAAGAAAAATTAAGAAAATGAAAAAATCATCAAATACCCAGATAAGTAAAAAAGATTATAAAAGCTTACATGCAACAGTTAAAACATTCAAGGGAGGATTAGAGATAGAAATGACAGCAACACCATCATTCCCAACCTCCATTGTTACTCCATTTGCAGCCATTCTCAAAAGCTTGCTTCTCTCTTCTGTATTTTTTTTGCTTTCTTTATATCTCTAAGAAAAGAGAACTTTGAACAAAAATATACTTAGAAAAGACTAGACTACAGAAGAAAAGGACCAAGGAGGATCTGGGTAGCCTCTATATAAGCTTAATAAAGAGCCTGGTATGGTAGCATTATTTTTGTTTACCTAATAAGCAATTAAGAGAATTAACTGTGGATTGTAATTACTGTATCTAACAATAGCTTAGCTTTTGTGGCAAACTGGAAATGGGAGTTTGGTTTTGATGATTTTGTCGTAAACTTAACAAAATTAAGCGTTTTTTTTTTTTTTTCACTCTTCACAATGTGAAGCATGCATTTGCTTTTGCAGATGTGGGCTAACCCGACAATAACAGTGTAAAGTAATTATTTTACTTATTAATGCAAGTGGGGCTTTCTTAGGCAACTGGGAAACCCATTGACTTGTTGAGAAATAGAAGTAGTAAGATTTTCTGTAGATTCGGTTTTGTCCTTTCTTCTTCATTGTCTCTCAGGATTTTCCGGTTGGGTTGGTCGCCGGAAATTGCTGCTGGTCTGGTCCTTGACGTGGCACCCAAGAGCCCGAAGGAGTTTGACATGGGTCGAGCCGGGGGTTATTTAACGGCCATTTGGTGGATTTTTTAAAATTAACCCCACTTCTCAAAAGTCCAAAAGTCAAAGGTTATAGTATTTTATTACGGTGAAAAAAAAGTTTAGGAATAAGTTTTTGACCTTGACTCGTTAAGGAATTTACGGATTTATTGCATTTTTTTGTTTGTGAAATTTTGGGAATTGTAGATTATCCAAACATAATTTTGTGAAAGTCTATATGATTAGAAATTGTCTTACAAACTTTAAAAAAAAAAAAAAAAAAGAAATTGTCTTACAATTATATAATCTACAAATCTTTTTTTTTTAATGTTTATAATCTACAAATCTAATTTTTGACCAACCAAATTGGCAAAGTCAAAAATTATATACCACTAATTATAAAGCATTTTCTTTTTTAATATATGTTGTGATTACATATAATATAATAATAATGATGATAACAATAACCCATTCACCTATAATTTGTTCAAGTGAATATTGTATTTGTATCTGTAAATGATCTGTATAATAATTCCTTATTGAGTTGCTCTCCACAAACAAGAAAGTTACTATCTAGTAATTGTTAAATTTGTTTACTAATTTTGAGGGGAGTCATCAGTCATATGTGGTGTGCCTTATTTTCACTATACGTTTATAATTTCAATCTCCTTTAAGATTTTCTCCTCTTATTTTAAACAAAAGGAGATTAGAATTGTAATGAGATTTCTGATTTTATATTCTCCTTAATATAAAACTTTCTCTCTAAACATAAAAAGATTCGCATAGTAACAACCACTTGTCATTAAGTATCTTCTTATTATTACTAGTTTTTTTTTTTAACCTGAATGCATAAATCGTGATAATGACTTTAAATTTAATTAAATAATAATATAAAAACTAATACTAAAGAAAATTATTGGTAAAAAAAATAAAGTAGTTATAAGATATGATTTGATTCTTTCTAATACAGTAATACTATTAAAAATAATTGATTACAACTACTTCCATTTATTATTAGAGTGGTACCAATCCAAATAATTTTTTGAGGAAAAATCCAAATAATTGAATTGTAATAAAACAATACTCCGTTGGCTATTTAATACTATTAAATACTTAGTTCATAGTAGGTGTTTACAAATTCATTCTGGATGTTTCACCAAAAAAAAAATCATTCTGGTTCTGGATGTTCTATAGACTATAGCTCTTTCCCCACTTTTTTGGCTATGCTCATCCCCGTTGAAATATTCACGCACGCTTTCATCATGTTTTATTATATTACTCTTTGTTTATGAGTAATTTATATATATTACAAGGTTTTGCCCGCGAGCGCTACGCTGCGCGGGTCATAAAATGTAATGACCATGGTTTAATTTTACAGAATCAACCAAAATGGGCATGGTCTCGTAGCTGGGCAGCTACTGTAAAGTAATTACATGAATAGATATTTAATGCTAACATATAGTATTATACATTGTCTATATCAGACAATAACTCAGGAAGGGTGATAGTTTTGTCTCTGGCAATGAAACATAGTAGTCGATACTGACCACATCAAAAACATGCTTACATTAACATGGTTAGTTTAACAAAAGGAACAAAAGGCATAACTATAGTGATGGTGATAACCATGGCGCTCCATATTAGTCTCTAGAACCATTGTTTTGTTCATCAGAGGTCATCAAAAGATTCTCCTGTTGATATTGAAAATAGGAGAAAAGTTTAGGTGCATAATTGTTGTCACAGTAAGAAAAAAAAAATATTTGAATATAAGATTATATGCATTTTATGTTAGAGTCAAGTGGGTGCAATGCAATTAATCTAACCTTTAAATTTCAAGCAGATTCTTGTTTGCATAGAGCCTGACTGAGAAAGCTAATAGTCCATTATAGTATGGAAAATTTCCTTGAAGACCACATTCCTGGTGATACAGTTCTATTTCCAAATTCATCCAAAGCCAGCACCTTGACTCCTTTGAAAGAGGTTACTCTTGAAAGAGCAACATAGAGCTGCCCGTGACTGAATACTGGTGAAATGCATTTGCTGCAACACTCATAAAACCAACCATTCTCGGTGTCTATATCAGTGATCTTAGCTGAAACTTTATATCTTTTACCCTGACATGATTAAACGAATATAATTAAGTATAAAGTGTAAATGTATAGATTTGAAAGGAAAAAATTATATATATATATATATATATATATATTGCGGAGACCTTGAGCTCAGCAAAATTCTTGTAAATTAGTTGACGAAGAGTAATTTCTTCAGCCACTGCAGAAGACTGAAACATGTTCATATCTTCAGCTCGAATGATCTGAACAGGTGTGTTATCATCTGCAAATCTACAACAAACAGAGAGCAAAAAATTAGAGGGAACTGATGAACAAAATAAGATATAGGTCAAGATCATACCGAAGTATTCAGGAAAAGAAAATCATAAATACCTTTGTCTAATCAATTCTGTCTGAGGAATTGGAGGATTGACAAAAACTGTGGTTGAAGATGAAGTTGACAGAAATTTTGTGTCTACAGTACAATAAAGGTGAAAGGGCAGAAAGAAAAGAAGGATATAAGGTATCAAATAAGAAAAAACGTGATGACGTTAAAGCAAAAGGGGAAAAAAGTAGCGAAATCGGATTAGAGATTAGAAATATAATATAAAGCAATCCAGACTTCGGAAATCCTTAACAATTGTTCCAGCTATGACCAAAACTGGTTTGGGTTGCTGACTAACCAACTCTTCAACAATTAACTTTTTCATTTGGTGATCCCAGAATGTCACCATAAGCTCATCTCCACTGTAAACATCTTTGAGATCAAAATTGAAGGAAGTATAAATACATAGACAATAACTATTACAATATCCATTTTATTAGATAATTCCCCAGTTGTCTTATGCACTTGAACAGGCTCAGTTATAGACAACAACATGCCAACAACATCTATAATATTATTGATAAAGAGAGTATAAGTTAGGAGTTATAATGATCAAATATAGGCTAAAAACATAAGCAAATACAATCAGCAAAAAACGTCAAACCTGTTAGCACTGCATCTTTCTCTTTCCTCTGCTTTATCTGGTCAAGAGTTGCAAGCTGAAACCAAAACCTAGGGAATTTCTCAACACCTTCAAATATTCTTCCAGCTCTATGCTTCCATCGAAGTACAAATCATAATTAGAAGGAGCACAATTGTAGCTGGGCTTCACTGGAACAACTTGGAAATCAGAGATTTTATAAACATGCCCTTCATGCACCACATGCTGAAACCAACGAAAAAAATTCTTGGGGATAATAGCACGGATCGCATTACCCTAAATAAAATAGCATAATTAGGCATCAAACACTATTCAGAACAGACAATTCAGATGTGATCAATATAAAGCATGAGAAAAGTGAATCATGGTAGCTAACCTTGTCATCAGCAAGTAACAGATCAAGACTGATAGGAATAGTTCCCTGAGGCAAGATAGTTTCCCACATTCTAGTTACCCTTACAATCACATAAGCTTCAATTCCTTCATACAATTCTGGTAATGAAGCTTGTATGAGTTCATTGAGACCCTAACATAAGAAAAACCCATAATCATAATGCGAAAGAGAACAGTAGTAATAACAGCTCAAATATTTAAAAATTTACATGAGACATGAGATGAGAAACAGGCAGAATAGAGAAAAGAATCAAACAGAATGAAACAAAATACCCAAGCAACAAATTAAGAAGCAGTAATGGGGACAAAAAGGCAAGTGAATTGAGAAGGAAGAAATTATGATTTGACTGGAACAAAGTGATATAAAGTTAAGTGACTTACCGTATTCTTTGAAGCCCTGGCCATGAGGAAAATCTAACAATAGACAGGAAAACACAAAAGAAATAAGTAATAAGTATCATATTAGTAAGATGAAAGAGGCAAGAACTAAATCTGCAAAAAATAAAGCAGGAAATTTGGTTAGTTTGAATACACACATATCAGAAAAAGCAATACCAAGCAAAATAAGAATATATCGAAAGCTTTAATTAGTTACAAACGAAACATAAAGTGGATTACACATTGAATCATGCCAAAAAGAAGCAATACACATACAAAACCAAATAAGATTAAGACAAATAATAAGTTTTTTAAAAAAAGAATGATACAATTAGAATTACAGAGAAAAAAGAAGGAATAAAACCATAAATATAATGGAATTAAAAGAGACGGAAGAGGGAAAGAACAGAAGGAAACGACAGGAGAAAATGAAGAAGAGGCGAAAACAAACAGATCAATAAAACAGGAAATCGTAAGCAACAACAAAGGTAAAAAAGGTTGAGAGGAGGAAAAGGGCATAACCCTGAAGAAAATCGGGCCTCTGAGTCGAGAGATGGCAAAGAACTGAAGGATGGGGGAAGAGAAAAGTGGAGGATAGCAAGAAAGAAGGAAAAAAAAACAGAGGAGGAAATGATGAAAATAGCAACATGTGGGCTAAAAAAATCAAAATAAAAGGCTCAGGAAGAGTGTAGAAGCAAGGGGAACCGTCTTGGGAACTGGAGAACTGGGGAAAAATATCAAAAACCAAAAGAGTTAGGCCGTAATGAGTCGTTTCAGCAATTTAATCCAGTTCGAACTGAAAGAATTGAAAACCAGGGAACCGAAAACAGGGGAAGGCCAACTATTGCACAGAGCAGAGGGAGAGAGGGGAAAAAATTACACGTGGCGGATTTCAAAAGAATAGGAGACAGAGTAAATTACGATTAAGTCCCCATTAAACAGTACATAACAGTGAGGCAAAAAAATGAGAATTAAAAGAAGAAATTCCAAAAAGGTCATTTTAACTTCGGAAATAGTTGGTGGTTTATATATAATTAAAAACAAATAATAATTCATACATGGTTGACACGTGTCCTTTAAGAAATAAATTCGAATATTATATATATAATTAATTATAAATTGAATATGTGTCAACTTTATAATCCGTCCGTGTAATTAAAAACCTCCACCGACATTGTATCAAATGATAATTCATTAATTTAAATTAACTCATATCCAAGTTGAATGCAACCAGGAACTATTCAATAGTTCAATTAATTAAGTTTTGGTATAAAGTTGGTGGCACTGTCAAATACTACCAAAATAGGGATTTGGGTTGAATGTTGATGGTGATTTAGGAAGCTACTATACAAAATAAAAACTTCTTATTTATCAAATATAGTAAACTTATTAACGTAATGCAATTAGTTAGGATACGCTAATCAAATTATTTCATAACATTTCCCTAAAAAAAAAATTATTTCATAACATGAAATGATTTAGAATTTATCATATTCTGACTCAATTCGAACAATATATCCAGTTCAAATAAGATTTTTTTTTATATCTCATCCGGTATCCAGGGCTTCGTTCTAATTAATCCGGATTCGACCCGCGTCGCGCACCTGGTTATGGTAGGTGAGTCTCCCAACAGGGGCAGCTGCGTACGCAAGGTCTCGAATCCGAGACCTTCTTAAGCTGGAACAGGTCGCTTACCACTTGATCCAACCCCTTGTTGGTTCAAATAAGATTTAACTTGCTTTAGTAAGAAAAAAAAAAGAATTTAAGATGAAAAGGCCAACCAAAGTCCAATTCAAGTGAGAACGTCTCACCTGCAAGCCCAAACTCAAGCCTCTTTTGGCCCAAATATTTACAGATCAAGTTAGGGCCCCAAAACTATTTCTTTTTTTTTGTTAAACCAAGTTTGGGCCCAAAACCATTTCGTTTCCGCCGGAATTTCCAAAATGGAAATCGACTCGAATGAAGATGAAGATCGAAGACCTCCGGAATCTAACCAAAATCAAAATTTAGTCAAATTGAAAGAAGGAAGAAAAAATGGCGTCGTCGTCTTGGAAGGCGATGTCTAGGATATCGTCTCGGTTACAGTCTTCACCACTCAAGTTCAAAAAAACTTCACTCTCTGCTCTGCAATCTACTTCGGATTCTTCAGTTACACGCGTTTCTCGTATCTCAAGGTGAGAGATATTGAATCTTTAGCTTAATATATTAGAGAAATTGTGTTTGAATTTTTCAATTTCGAAGATTATAATTCGTTTTGTATTTTGATTCTGAAAAAAATAAGGTTACCATTGGAGCTGAGTAGTGTAGGGCCGATGATGCCTCTCCACAGTGCTATTGCTTCGGCTCGATTGGTATCGAGCTTGGCTTCCGAGTCTCGGACTTGGAGTTTAGTTCCTCAAGGTTTTTTCTAACTTTCATTTCCTTTGAATTTCTTTTTTCCTTGCTGGAAAAACATAAGTTATGTTTGATGGAATGGAAAACTAATCTAGGATTAAGAAGAAAACAATAGAAAGGAAAGTTAGCATTTTGTTTGGAAGCACCAAGGAAAGCCTTTTGATGTAGTTAAAAGAAATAAAGCAAACATCAATGGTGGAAAAATAGCTTCATTCTGTTGAATTGTCAAATTGAAGTGTATTTTGGATTTGTTTTGGTGTTGTAATTGATAAAGCAATAAGCTTTTGCATCCTATGGTATTGGAAGCTCGAAATTGAAGGCTATTGTTGAACTGTTTGTTGCTAGAACTTTAAATAAGAAGAAATATTTTGCTGCAATAATGGATTTGTCTATTTGAATTCTGGATTTTGGACTCAAATGTTTTTCTGAGCTGCATTAGTTATCAAAGTGTGGTCTGTAACATGAATCATATTTTTCACTGTGTTTGAATTGCAGGTATCTCAATGCCTTTATGACAGCCTCTTTTTGCAGTAAGTTTTTGGAGAGGAACATGCATAGAAATATGGAGTTTTCATTGAGACCTTTGTTTTTTGGTTTCGCCGGGTTTCAGAGGCAAAACATTTTAAAGTTGACCCAGTATCTTTGAGGAACACTGGTTGCAATTGACATCAATTTATGTTTTGGTTCCTTTCGTGGATACTTTGCTTTCTTTTCAGAATGTTTCTCAACCTGGATTAACTTTGCATAATCATGTTGAAGTGTGTTATTCATGAACTTTAATGAGAGGTGATCAGCTTTTCCATTTGCCCTTTCTTTTCAAACCTTTTAGTAAGCTCTGATAGTGATCATGTTATGTAGAAATTTCCTCATGGCAGTGTTAAGATGTTTCAGATTTCAATTCCCTTTGACAAGTGTGATATAGTTGTCTATATGATGACCAATAATTATTAGTTCTTCTAGGTGTGGAAATCAATATAGTGAAATGGCCTCCAATAAATATTGGAATATTGGAACCAAAGGAAAGTAAACCAGACCATTTGCAGCCAATCCCAGAAACTGATGTTAGTTTGCTTGCCCTTTAGTTATGGCTTAGGTTGCTTGCAGTTTAGTTATATAGCATGCGCTGCTTAGCATTGATTATTTTCTAATCAAGCTGATATCATTGATGGTTCAATTTGATGGCGATGATATCTTGTTTTTAGCCTTCCACACATTCACTAGTTGCTAGCTTTTGGTCATTGTACTATTGCAAAAAGGGTCTTCTTGATTCACTTCAATTGTGATTAATTGATCATTTGAAAGTGAAGAATACTGCAATGAGGCTTAACAGCAGCTTTAAGCGGATTTTGTTCGTCTCTAATCTGGTTCATGCTTGTGAAGTTGAGTTTTCCCAGTTTGAGGAAAGCATGAATGAGTTAGTTTCCTTATGCCCTCGCATGGTTAGCTGATAGCTTGATGCTACATCTGCACTAAAATTCGACCGAGTTGTTGATGGATGGGAATTAGTTGCAGTAGTCCAAATAACATCAGATATAAATTCACTTAAAATGCTGACCTCAAAATCACTAAAAAGTTTGTCGTTTTGTTGGTTAGTCACACGGATGACGTGGTGAGACGATCCTTTCTATAGTTTCTCGTCATTTAAGACTCTACTTCGTATAGGTTAAATATTGTAGAGTGGGAAAATGTGGAACAGGAAACAAATGAAGAGCCATGTTAAAATAATTTAGAAAAGTAAAGCCAAAGCTTTATTAAATTCATTAATTTAACCAACACTAATTAATTTCCTTGGTATTTGTAAGGTAAATAAAAATGGATGAAGAAGTCAAGAAGTAATATAAAATTTGTGATTCCATTCTCACCCTTGTCTTTGTGGTTTAGTGTTGTATTCACTTTCTAAAAGAACTTGGGTTCGAGGAGGGATACAAGGAATGGAAAGACTAAAAAAAGATATGAATACCTCTCTTTTGTTTTGTAATGGGAAAGAATTTGTTCTTTCTTTTTTAGTATTTTATATTTCAGTTTAAAAAATAGAAGTTGCTTACAGACTATTTACGAAATGTAGTCAGTTATCAGCTTACTGAGGCTTGAAGGATTACTACCTACCTTGTGTTTAATTATTATAGGGTAACAACTCATATGCTTCTCATTTCTGTTGATAATTCCATTTTCTTCTTCTATCTATTAAATGCTCAGTCACCTTAGATCAATTCCCAAGTTCTATTCTGCACCAGAAAATTCATATGCTTCTCATTTCTGCTATACAAAGTTATAAGACAAAAGTGCCAGTACGTAGCTACATCAAAACATAAACAGCAGCACCCTTAAACAACAGGATAACAACCAATACACCGAAAAAACAACAGCAAAACAGAATACACCTGAACCAAATCACAACAGCAAGAGTAGGCACCAGACAATACTAGCTATTCAGGTATAGCATATTTTTAATCAATTGCTATCATATGTGTGTATCGATTTTATCTATCTATGTCTGTTGAGCATGGTACAATTGGTGGGCGGTCGACCGCCTCCAAGCCTAGCGACCGACCACTTCCAAGTCTGGCGCTCGACCACTTAAAACCATGAGGCGCTCTACCACTTACAACCAGGAGGAGCCTGACCCCATGGTCAGCCAGCTGGCACACCACAAGTGATCTCCGAAGGACAACTCTCCACGTGAGCCTATCGTACGACCACACGTGACCTCCAACGGACACCTCCAACACGTGACCTCCAGAGTACGACCCCACACGTGACCTCGCGCGTGCAATCCATACGAGGAGGTCCCCTATATATGCCCACGACTCTCAAGGTTGAAAGAGGTTACACATTCTCTACTCACTCTCTACACTCTTTGTCTCTATTCTCTCTTAAACCCTAGATCTCCAAAAACCAATTCTAAATTTAGATCTCTAACTTAGGCATCGGAGTCCAAACGGGGGACCCAAGCCCCGTCACTCCTAACGCCTCCTCTAGTGCTTTTAGGTTACCTCGGAGGTCCTCCTTTCCACCGTCAGCTGACCGGCGACTTGGTGACCTCAACAATGTCCAAATCCTAACTTGGTCAATTGCCCATTCAACATTTCATCTTTAGCTTTGAGACTCTTGATACTTTCTTCTTTAGCAATGGCTTAATGAGCAAAAAGACCCCTGAACTTACATTGAACCGTCAAATAAGCTCTTAAATTTTTATTTTGGCTAAATAAACCCCTGAACTCTTAAAAAAGCCAAATAAGCTCTGTTGCCAAGGTTAAATGTTCAAATAAGGACTAAACGTTTTAAGATTTTCTCAAATAAGGATCAAAATACACAATTCCAACAAATTAGAACACATACTTAGCAAATTTTTACAAATTAAGGAATCCGTAAATGAAAACCAATGCTTCTCATGCATACACGTTAAATTTGATTAAAAAATGATATTTTTATGTTAATTAAAAATCAAACCCTATTAATCAAAATAAATCCATTAAACGTAATATGATATAAAATTATCGCATGCTTTCAATTTAGACTAAAATCTCAATTAGGGCCCTGAACTTTGCCAAAAGGGTCAAATAAGTGCCCAAACTATGAAAAGGTCAAATTAGTGCCTGAACTTTTCGATTTGGGTCAATTCAGTCCAAAATTTGTTGGATTATTTACATTTAACATACTTATAATCTAACATTTTGGACTGAATTGCCCCAAATCGAAAAGTTCAGGCACTAATTTGACCTTTTCATAGTTTGGGCACTTATTTGACCCTTTTGGCAAAGTTTAGGGCCCTAATTGAGATTTTAGCCTTCAATTTATATATATCTCACACACTAGTATTAACTTATATTGTATCCCATTTGTAAAAAATATTAAGTATGTTTTCTAATTTGTTGAAATTATGTATTTTGATCCTTATTTGAAAAAATATTGAAACGTTTAGTCCTTATTTGAGCATTTAGCCTTAGCAACAGAGCTTATTTGGATTTTTTTAAGGGTTTAGGGGCTTATTTGGCCAAAATAAAAGTTTATGAACTTATTTGACAGTTCAGTGTAAGTTCAGGGGTCCTTTTGCTCATTAACGCCTTTAGCAATTGAAAGAAAGACCATTTAACTAATGCAATTCAATTCAACCGATTTGATTCCAATATAAAAATATCAAAAGAAAACATTAGAAAACAATTCACACTCAATTCTTAAGGAAATTAAAGTAAAAAATCACCACATCAACTTTCAATAAAGTTCTTGAGCTTCTTCAACCACCAAGTGTAGTGTTGGTTATCTGGCTTAATTCCTCTGATCTCCAAATACTTGAGGAAAGCTTTCTTCAATTTCTCATCCAGATCCTTGCAAAACACATAAATAACAACAGGCTATTTTCCCTCTATATCCAATAGATCGTGGGGCATAACTCCAAACTTTTGATATTAAAAAACCAAAATTTTAATCGCAATCTCATCCGGGATAGCAGTACAACTAAACTTCAAACGACAATCACCTTTTTTATACTAACAACCTTCATTCTCCTCATCATTGTCTTCGTCATCATTGTCTTCATCTTGCAAATGTCAACTTTTATGAATTCATCACCATATAACTTGACAATGTAATAGTTTGAACTTTGAGGAAATGATTAAGGTTGTTAGTATCAAGACAGGTGATTGTCTTGAATGTCGAAAGGGAATCCTTTCGGGAATCCATCAACAACCTGCAATTTGAAGAGAAAATGAAAGCTCTTTCGGCTTGAAAAGTATACAAAATTTCCACCAAATTGCTTAGTGCTAACATTTCTATTCAAAAGCCAATACCATGAAAAAAATGATCAAAACCCTCAATTCTCAGCATATATTCCAGTGATAAGTAATAACTAACCTCACTTTTCTTGAGTACTGAATCTCCCACTTGTGTACTTCAAGAAGATCATCTTCAGATTGGCTTTTACGGAAGCCGCAGCGGTTGAGAAATGGAGGGTATTCGGGTAAAATTTGTTCACATTCGGTTTCTGGGACTGATAGCCATGGTTCAAGGCTATGGTGGCGATGCACGAATTCTGGACTCGGGTGAGTCGAATCGCGAGGGGAGCCAACGAGTTGGCTGATTTCCGAAGAATCGAAACGAAAGCCATGGAAACGGCGCTGCAAAAAAACGAGAGGGTTTTTAGAGTTTTCGGAACAACAAGATTCGATCGCAACTCGCAAGGGTTTTTGCCTTTAACATATCGGGTCCAAACTAATTAGGCTTTGGCCCAATTAACATATCGGTTTATCTTAGCTAAATTAATTGAAAGCCTTGCATTTGAATGTATTCACCTTGAATTCCCCAAGTTGAAATTAGCCTGGAATTCCTGAAAAGCAAAGTTTAGGACAATGGTAGCATTGCAAAGCTAGGAAATAGAAGAGGGCTAATCCCTTCCAAAACTGAGAAATCACATGCTGGCATTAAAATAGTAGCCATATTCATCTAAATAGCACAACCACTAGCATTAGTTTCATTTTATTCTATCAATGGCATTCTAATCAATCAAGAAGATCTATAAATATTATTCTGGCATTCTCGAAATCCTGCAAGAGTTAGTTAATTAGAATAGTTCACAAGGGTGAGATAAAATACTCTTCCAAGAACACCAATATAATTCCAAACATGTGCAATTTAACAGTACTACTTCAAAAACTCTTAGTTCATGTACTCAAACTTTCATAACCTAACCCATTTAACTATTAGGATTAAATTAGTTGCATAATCATTAATTATTCATATTTTTTAAGAACTAATTAAGTTAATTATTAATGACCATTAACTATTAAAATTATTGTGTTAAACCCAACTTTATCTCTATCACTAATAAGGAACAAAAAAAGATATATATTCTAAGAATATATTTTGCTACTAAACAGGGCCTTATATATGATGGAAAAAAAAGGCCTTATATACAATAAAAAGTGATTTAAATAAAATATTTTAAAAAAGATTTTTCTTTTCTGAATATTATGTTATAGATGATAAGCAAGCAATTTAGGATATAACGTTTGCTGCCGCAAGCAATTTAGGATATAACATTACAAAACAAGCAATTAAGGATATAACATTTTTTATTTCAAGCAATTAAGGATATAACGTTATGATGAAAAACGAGCAATTAAGGATATAGTCAGTTAAAATCAAATTTCAAATAGATCAAATTTCACAACTTTGTCGTTTCATCACCATTGAAGTTAAAATCATTGTTGTCTCCTAGTAGTGTATAATATGATTAGTCCATGGGCCATAACACGTACGTTTGTTGAATGTTGGAACTATTGTAACACATTTTTTGAGCATAAGCTTAGCATTTAGGCCTGCCAAGTTCAGTAATTGGGTGATCTCAAATCTATCTCGAATCTAGATGTATGGATGTGAAAAATTCTTCAGAAAAAATGCAGATCCTTACTATGAAGAAACCATATGTGTGTAACCAAATTCATTTGATTTAAAACATGCAGGAAATCATGTGGAAAATGATGAATGGATCATTAGTTAAGTCGGTAGCTTTTTTTTCTTGGTTAAAGTCGGTTGCATTTTCACGTTAACTAAGATTCTTTTTTTCCTTTCTATGGAAATCCGTTTACAGATGAAATCTTACAAATATTTGATCAATCAAATGCATCTTATTAATTACTAATGCAATTTCAGAGATTTGATATAATCAGATAACATAAAGTAAGTATAAAATGAAACTCGATTTTAATATGACTAAAGTCCTTTTTTATTCCCTGAAGTTTTCTGAAATTGGCCTTTTGTCCCATAAACTTTAATTTGGGACTTTTGTCCCCTAAACTTGCAATTTAAGAACACTTTAGTCCCTCTGTAACAGAAAAGTGGTCAAGTGTCGTGATAGATGGCACCGTGATGTCAGAAATTCATACCACATGGAATTTGACCCGCCCGAATAACCTCCCATTTTATCGGGATCAGGTTGGTTTTATCCGGGCATATTTGAGGCGGGTCAAATTTCATGTGGCTTGAATTTCTGACGTGGTATTGCCCCGACAGCAACGGCATGGTGTCGTCTATCACATGACGGCATCTGACCACTTTTCTTTTTGTTACGGGGGGATTAGCACGTAACCACTTTTCTGTGTTACAGAGGGACTAATGTGTCCTCAAATTGCAATATTAAGAAGCAAAAAGTCCCAAATTAAAATTTATGGGATAAAAGGACAATTTTAGACAACTTCAAGAGGTAAAAAGGGACTTTACTCATTTTAATAATGGTTTAAGAGAACTTTGTCAATTTATTCTATCATATAAATCTTTTTATTGGCAAAAATTAAACAACATATATACATAATAAATATTTATATTTTGGTAATAAAACCATAGTAGTGGGAGGTTTAGTAGTACTTATAACTTTTCACATACTTTTACATCAACATGTACATATATCATCAATCTTTTTCGAATATGGTCATTTTTTTTGTTACAAGGTCTTGATGTCCAACAATCAAAGTGAATTCCGATTAATTCAAATTCAATATGTGTCGAACACCAAAGGTAAGTTCTCTTAACATAGTTAGGTAAGCATGCTTATTTATATATGGATTATATGGATGGATTTCACTTATAATGCTGACCTCAAAATCACTAAAAAGTTTGCCTTTTTACAACCCTTTTCTTAACTAAAAAGTCTAGATGACGATATATGATACTTATATCTCAATCAAGTAATAAAAAGCAGGCAATTTCCACCCTTTGAACTGATATTGGCTCCTTGACAATATGGGTGATTCTTAAATCTTAATGAAATCAAACTTTGTAGCTAGATTATGGACAAAATGTAAGACACCTCAAACATGTTTTGCGAAAATCTAATGTATTAATTCTAGTATAAGACTAATCAAATGTGAAAATGCAGTTTACCCGTTGATAAACTCAACCACTATAATCATATGCACAACACAGATCGGATATGGATTAGTGAGAGCGAAATCGAATACCGAATAAAGTATCAAAAAGGCGGCTTTTTATATGTATGGTCCATTACTTAATTACTTTGTCCGTCCCTTTTGTTTTGTTTTGGAATGTTGTTGATTAATTTGTGATAATTTGTCATCCATTCTGACCCTTGACTTTGTGGTCTAGTGTTTGCTCACTTTCTAAAAGGTCTTGGGTTCGAGGAGTTATACGAGGAATGGGAAAACCATGGAAAGACTAAAAAGAGATAATGAGGTTTTTTTTTTTGTTCAAGATAATAAGTATTTCAAAATACCTCTCTTTTGTTTTGTAATGGGAAAGATTTTTTTTTCTTTTTTAGTATTTTATTTTTCACTTTGATGATCCCTTATAAATTAGGAGGGATTAAGTGGAATGGAAAGACTAAAAAAAGATTTGAGCTACACCTCTCTTTTGTTTTGTAATGAGAAAGATATTTTTTTCTTTCTTTTTAGTATTTTATTTTTCACTTTGATCACTTATATAAATTAGGACTTGCAAGCTCTAAATAAGAACTTTCCGCCAATGAGGATTGACAAATCACTTTCTAAATCTTCCAACTCAAATGCCTTGTGAGAAAGTGTAATAATTGTTATTTAAAGTGGTAAACAAATTTATAGCCTTCCACTCATTCACTAGTTTCTAGCTTTTGGTCATTGTACAATTGCAAAAGGGTCTTCTTAATTCACCTTAATCTTAATGGTGATTAATTGATCATTTGTAATTGTAAGTGGAGAATGCTGCCTTGAGGCTTAAAAGCGGCTTTAAGCGGATTTTGTTTCTGTCTCTAATTATACGAGTCACCATATCAAAAAGACAGAAAGGTGTCCGAACGGCCACACATGGCCTCCTCCTTCACTTTCAATACTCTGCAACAGCAAAGACACTTCCTTTCCATCTCTCTCTGTAACTGTAAGTACCCTCCATCTTTCCTTGCTTTCAACTTCCATTGTTTCTCTAATATTCTCAATTCCCCAACTCCCAAACACAAATTTTCTCAACTTTTTGTCGATAAGAGAAGGCACCACTTTCATGCAAAGTTATCCACAAAAGACTATGAAACCTCAACAAAGACTGGGAATTCACAAAGAAAAAAAGAAACTGATTCTGGGTTTAGTTCTTTAAAGTCTAGAGATGAAGGAGCAGAAAGAAAATCTTTGGAAAACCTTTTTAGTTCAGTTTCGGAAGCCAAGTCTGGAAATAATAAGAGGTATGGAAAGGATAAGAATGGTAGAAAAAGAGACAAACTTTTTGAAAAAAGGAGAGAAATGGGTCCTGGGTCTTCTTCATTGAGGGCTAAAGATGAGAATAAAGGGGTTAAATCTCAATCTTCTAAGACTATGAACAAGTCAGTGGCTAAGAAAAGGTCTAAGAAAGATAAGGATAATTCGCCTGAAATTCACTTGAGAGTTCAATTGGAAATGTGTTCAAAGAGAGGGGATGCGATGAAGGCCATTCAATTGTATGATAAGGCTTTGAGAGAAGGTATTGAAATGGGGCAATACCATTATGATGTGCTTTTGTATCTTTGTTCTTCTGCAGCTGTAGGTGTTGTTCAACCTGCTAAAAGTGGCAGTGGTAGTCGACCTTTGACTATGTTAAATGTGTCCAATGAAGCTTCTAGTATGAATTCAATAGGGTTAGATGAATCAATAGATAGAGATAGTAAGAATTCTAGTGCTTTAGATTTGAGTAATTCTGATTTTAACAATGGGAATTTGGTTGGTAGTAGTAGAAGCCAGGGGAATGTTGATGAATTGAAGGTTAATTCTAGTAAAACTTTGGATAATTTAGAACATAGTTTTTCTGACAAGAACTTAACTCAGTTTTCAAATGGGTCATCAAAGCCATCTTCTCAACTTTCAGAAGGTTCTAGTAATCAGAAAAAGAGAGATGATGAAAAAGATGGGAGCGGGAGTGACCGAGAAGATAATGGAATTCCTGCAACTGAAGATTTCAAGAAGTATGCTCTCAGGAAGGGGTTTGAGATCTATGAAAAGATGTGTTTAGATAATGTACCAATGAATGAAGCAACTTTGACAGCTGTGGCAAGAATGGGAATGGCAATGGGTAATGGTCACATGGCATTTGATATGGTAAAGCAAATGAAGCAATTGGGATTGAATCCTCGATTGCGGTCCTACGGTCCTGCTCTATCTGTTTTTTGCAGTACTGGAGATGTTGACAAAGCTTTTGATGTTGAGAAACACATGTTGGAGCATGGTGTTCAACCAGAAGAGCCTGAACTTGAAGCACTCTTAAGAGTTAGTGTAGAAGCCGGAAAAGGAGATAAGGTGTATTATATGCTGCATAAACTTAGAACAAGTGTGAGAAAAGTCTCACCTTCTACTGCAGATATAATAGTCAAATGGTTTGAGAGCAAGGCAGCCTCAAGAGTTGGGAAACGAACAATGCATCGGAGATTAATAAAGAAAGCAATTGAAAATGGAGGGGGAGGCTGGCATGGGCAGGGCTGGTTGGGCAAAGGGAGGTGGAATGTATCACGTACAACTATTGGAGAGAATGCATTATGTAAATGCTGTGGGGAAAAGTTGGCTTTAATAGATCTTGATCCTGTAGAAACAGAGAAGTTTGCTGAATCAGTTGCATCTATAGCTATAAAGAGAGAGAAGCATTTTAGTTTCCAAAAATTTCAAGTATGAAAAACCTCTTGATCTCTTTTCAATTACTCTAATCATATGCATATATAAGTTTTAATGAAGTGGTAGATTTATTTTCTTGCAGAAATGGCTTGACTACCATGGCCCATTTGAAGCCGTGATAGATGCAGCTAATGTTGGTCTTTTCAGCCAGAGAAAATTCAAGTCGTCAAAGGTTTGTCTGGCTTGAATGAATAGGATTCTCTAAACTTTCATAGTTTTTCTTTGCTTCTGTTTTGATTGATAATGAGTTCTCCAACGATAATTCTTTAGGTCAATGCCGTTGTTAATGGAATACGGCAGAAACTTCCATCAAAGAAGTGGCCACTCATTGTTTTGCATAACAGGCGGATCACTGGAAAAATGATGGACGAACCAGCAGTAAATAAAGAATTAATTGAGAAGTGGCAAAATGCAGATGCACTATATGCAACACCTACTGGATCCAATGATGATTGGTAGGAATTATAGGCCTAGAAGTTACAACAGCACAGCATGATTTCTTATTTGCATATTGCATCAACTTTAGACGTTATGGTTAATTTGTGTCTGATCTATGCTACAATTCATATGCATTTAACGCCATGGTGAATAACTTCTGCTTCAGGTACTGGTTGTATGCAGCTATCAAGTTCAAGTGCTTAATTGTGACCAATGATGAGATGAGAGACCATACATTTCAACTTTTGGGAAATGACTTCTTTCCAAAATGGAAAGAAAGGCATCATGTGAGTAAAGCTCTTAGGCTTCTAATACAGTTTACATATTTATCTTCTAAAGTTTTGTTTGTTTGGATACCTGCATCCAATTTGTTGCTAAAACTTGTGCTTATACTCAGTTGCCTATTATGATGGTCTAAAAGCTTCTTTTTACAAGGCATTTGTCTTTTCCACATCTCAGGTGCATTTCAGTTTTTCAAATTCGGGGCCAGTGTTCCACATGCCGCCTCCGTTTTCTGTTGTGATTCAGGTCAGTTGTAATTTCTGGTCTAGTGTTTCGTTTGTGTCTATGCATGTAAATATATGTAATTGCATGAATTGACAGAATAAAGCTACAAAGTCAAAGTGTGCTCGATACTGATAATAATGGATTTAACAGGAATCAGAGAAAGGCCATTGGCATATACCCATTGCATCTGAACTCGATTATGATACCGAAAGAACATGGTTATGCATTACACGAGCTGACTCATATGTGGTGAAGGAAAATTTGGCCACCATACCTGAAGGTAAAGACTAAAGACCAAGTCTAAGTTTATCATGGGTTTTTTTTCATCAAATTCATGGGTTAACTTCTTATTTGCTCAGCCATAACTAATTGCTAATTATATCATAGTTTCTATTTGAACAAAGCTCCTTAATTTTATGACACTCAAATAGCAACCACATGGAAGTAGTAATGGTAATAGTATATATGATAACAATTTGATGCAATGATAATATCAATTGTTTAATTTACATTGAGAATATGCTTAGGAATGCTAGAGCCATTTGACTCTATGGTGTCCTGTTGATCTATTTACCTACTTTTCAGTATCAGATTTGCAGCCTCTTGACCATAATAAGGAATGTGCAAGGTCAACTACTCAAACTGAAGTTAATACAAACTCTCTGCCACAAAATGATGGCAACCATGATCAACCAAAGAAGCCTACTGAGGAAATATACAAAAAGATAAGAGTGATTTTGTCAGGCGCCTCTGTCTCCTCAGATCAGTGCACAATTCTATCAAAAATAGAGGCTGCAGAAATACTCGGCAACTGTGTAATTGATTTCCAAATATGAAGCATGATGTGGCTGTCCATTAAAGTTGCAGAAACATGATTGAACTCCAAGTTTTAACCCCCTTGTATAGTTTTGAACTCCCTTGCCCTATGCTTGGTGCACTTTAGGAAGGTTTTTTCCCCATCAAAGAGTTACCATTTTGTCATTAGTGGGGTATTTCTTTCTGGGGAGAATGGAAGAGTGGGTTAGGGAAGGAAGAAGAAGGTAGCCCTTTCTTCACATGCAGGTCTCATTTTTGTAAACTTTGAAAATCCAATTTTGTGAAGAAATTAGTTTCCTTATTACTTTTTTTGGCATACTGATACATCGTACAGTGAATTTAGCTGATAATATCTGTTAAAATGTCTGCTAGTTTTGCAATCATTTGTCGGTGACTCACATGTTTAGCTCAGATTTCAGCAAAACTATTAATTTAATTAATCATATCAATCAGGTGGATATATGCTGGCTGGCAGACCATGAACTCTGTTGCTTTGCATTATAATAACAGGTAAAATTTTGTCTTTGTTGGGAATAGTTATATATCACAAAAATGTACCATTTCTTGTCTTCTTTCACCAAGGAAATGTGACTCAGATTTGGTCCTTAGTTTTGTTAATCAAATCCACAAACAATAAAATTATCACATAATTTCTCAAAAAGTTTCCCATGATTACCATAAAGAAATCAAAGGCAAAATTGAGAATTTACAAACAAATGATTGCCAGCAAGCAATGGTCCTACTGATAGCTGTTTAAAGCAAAGAGAGGAAGGAATTGAGGACTGTAAATAAGAAAAGGAATACATTGCACATTCCATTTATAATGTAAACATTTATGGAATGAAAATTAATGAAGTTACAAATTTTGGTAAGGATTTTGTGAAGTGAAATTTAAATAAGGGCTTCCTCTCATTTTCCTTCCAAACCTAATAATCATTCCCCACGTGATGATCAAAAGTATAGCTACTAACTAAAACAGAACAAGTCTACCCATATGATATGAGCAACAACAAGGGATTTACAAATGATACCAAACAAAACTAGGCAAATGCAACCTACGGTTTGAATCCTTGGGTTTCCATTCCAAGGATTTCCCAAACAGAAAAATCTAGATATTACCTAGAGCATATATTGCTTATAATGAAAGGCACCCGCATTCGAACTTTTACAGTTTTTTATCGATAGATGATCTATAAATCCGATAAACTACATAAATTATGAATCTCCGAAATGATCAACGGCTTACCTATATCATTATTGGAGATGAATTCATTATTAATCTTCCTTAACCCTAAATTTTTAGTTTTAAGAAGAGAAGAATGAAACACCAATCACTCTATAACAAATAGTAGATGGGGTATATCTATACATATAGAGACATTATATTTGTATTTTGTATGCATTGCATGTCATGACAAATGAGGTATGTGGCAGTGGCACTAGTTGATTTGTCAGTGAGTGACTGCTCTTTTACTAGAAAGAGGCAAAGAGCTTATTTTAAGCATTTAAAAAACTTTTAAAAGCTAAAAAAAACAGAGGATCACGGGACTGCAAAGCTTTTTTAGAATTTTGTCATCTTCCCCTTATATTCCCTCAAGTTCGTGCCACTGCCATGGAGAGAGAGATAGGACTTTTGAGAATCTCTCTTTTGAATGACTTAGAACATTTCTTTTTAAACGTTATCTCATTCTCACTACTCTCTCTCTTCTGTTTCACTATTATTATCAGAATTTTGCTCTGTTTTTGAAAGGCAAGAAAAAGAAAACAATGCATATTACTGAAATATTTTCACCTCCAAATAAAGAACATAACTCTGATGATGGGTTTCGTTTTGACAAGTCTCTCCAGGTTTGTTTATTAATCATTAATCTGTTTCTCTTTCTGGGTTTATGTTTTTTCTTCGAACAAAACTTTAATTCCTTGTTTTTTCTTATGTAGGAACTCAGAGATTTGCGGTCTCAGCTTCATTATGCTGCTGATTACTGTGAAACTACATTCTTGAACTCTGCAGACAAGAAAGAGTAAGTTTTTTTTTTCCTTTTCTTGATAATTTGTAACAACTACAACTGAAAAGTGAAATCCTCGTTTGCATGCAATTGTTTTAGAAAGTTGGTATTTTTTTTTACTCTTTACCACAAACAAGTTATGGCCAACTCAACTAGAGCATCCATGGATAGAACTGGAATAAGAATCATGATGCTATCTCACTCTGAATTTTGGGGTCCCATTGATTTGTCATTTGTGAAATGGCAGAAACCCAAATCACAATTGTCATTCATGAACCATGATTCATTTACATTTAGAGTCTAGAGAGCCCCATTAGGCCAATAATTCAGACTTCAGTGACCACTTTTAGTTGTCTCTATTCTCTAGCCAATTTTTTTTTTTTTTGCCAGAAGGAGGGAAAAAAAAAAAGGCTAGAGTTGTCTCTAGCCATATGTTTATGGCTTGGGCTTCCTCTGTTTTTAGCCCATTTTTCTTCTTCTTGTCAGAGAGACCCATTGGCCCAATTAGAGCCCAATTTGGTACTGAAAATGGTTTACATGTTTTTGCAATTTGCAGAGTGGTAGAAAACACAAAAGAGTACATATGCAAAGCTGTTGTTACTTTTGTTGATCATGTTGGGAATGTTTCTGCTAATCTAAATGACTGCATTTCCAAGACTGATGCATTTTCTGAAGCGGAGCTCCGAATCAATTGCCTTAAACAAGTCAGTTCTCTCTTTATATATAAATATATTCATTTTCTCTTCATATCATATATACTTGTTTAGGACTTGATGATGATGATGTTCTTGTTTAATGCTCTGCAGAGAATTCTCTCATGTGAACAATTCGCTCACAAGCTTGCTCTAACAAGAGTTCAATGGAACCCAGTTTCGCCTAGACATCACCGGCGTTATTTATCTGCACGTAATTAGCCCAAATCACCCTTCTTAATTATGTTTATAACTTACCTAGCTTGTAATTATGTTAATTTGCTCTTTTTTTTTTTTTTTTTTCGACAGCAAGCCTTGAGAGATCGAATGAAGACTCGAGGTATGTAACAACTCACTCATGATCTTCACATAATTACAGTAACTGTTAAATGTTATAATATATCTAACCATTTTTTGTCCAAATTGGTCTGATTATAAATAATGCAGGGTGTCCATTGCTCCAAGGCCTGCAAAACACATAGACAAGCATGAACCACTTGACACAGAAGGAGTGCCACTTTTCTTCTTCACTTGCACTGAAAAACCTTCCTTATCTAAGAGTCCATCATTGAGATCGAATTGCGACGAATATTCTGACTCTGATTCGTCATCAGCATTAGGTACAAAAAAAGAACGTTTTTACCAATTAATATTGTTTCAACATTGTCCTTCATGTCACTGTTACTTGATATATATATAGTTTTGGTCATTTTTTTCCCTTTTGCCAGTGCCTGTTCGTGATGGAATCTCAATATTATCAAAGGGTACTTCAAATCTTACATTTCATTTCCAGGTGATGACCTCTTCAACTACTTAATTATTTATATTTGCATCATTGTTTGAGCAATTAAGCTTAATTTGGTGTGTTTTTGTTTGCAGCAAGGAAGCAAAAAACATGGGCGGAAGAGAGGGTTGTATAAAAAACCATTGCAGAATGCTGATATCTTATCTTTCATTCGACGGGCAAGAAGATTAGCAGCATGAGGGGGAAACCCCATGTGTGTTTCCAAATTTGCCACATCTTGATCTTGGTTTTATTTTGTTAAGCTAATCTTTTGGTGTGTTAATTAGTAGTTGTGGAAGGCTTGTATTGGAGATTTCTTGTAATATATTTCAAGGTTTCGATGGCCCCCCTTCTTAATTAATTGTTGATTTCTACATTTAGGCCAAGAAAAGAAATTTGATATTTATATATGGTTGTGTGGATAGAAATGAATGTCAAAGTAAAATGCAAATTAAAGAACAATAAATTATTAGAAAGTTGACCATTAAGAGAACAAAGAAATGTAAAAAATGTGGTTCCAAAGTTGACATTTTTTTCGGGGGTTGCTAACCGCCCTAGGTTTGCTAAATACCGCCTCATTTTTTACACTTTTACTCTTTACACTTTGCACTTTTTACACTGAGTCTCCCCACTAGGACGGCTCAGGGCGGAGCCTTCCCATTAGGGAGGCTCAACCACGGCGGAGCCGCCCCACTGGGGTGGCTTCACCACGGCAAGCCGCCCTCATGGGGTGGTTAGACCAAAATTTTTTTTAAATAATAATTATTTAAAAATAAAAATAGCCGAGCCGCCCCACCGGGGCGGCCTGCCCTGGCGTAGCCGCCCAGTGGGGCGGCCTTTTCATGGTGAAGCCGCCCTCTTGGGGCGGCACGAGTCATCAATCATAAATTTCGTCAAAAATTGCATTATTCTGAAATCGTCATCAAAATACGGCACGTTATCGTTCATTTTTCTTAAATCGTCATGAAAATACAACACGTTAATGTTATTCTACGTTCGTGATAATTTCAAGATTAGAAAATGAAACAAATGGCAAAAGCATAAAAAATGAGGCGGTGAATAGCAAAAATGGGGCGATATTTAGCAATCTAGTTTTTTTTTTTTTGAGAAACAAAGTTGACATTTTAAAAAAATCAAAATTATTTATTAATCCAACCTTATACTAGTCTTAATATTAACATATTCTTACGTGTAAAGAGTTTGATGTTTTTCAAGTAAGGTCTCAACTCTTCGAATTGGCATCTTATGCATGAAGGACGAGGTAGAAGTCTATCTTGTTTGAATAGACACGACTAAACTCTAAATTAATCATAATTTAGATTTGATTATCAGATATTGATGGCTTGCATGAAAAAATATTAGCATATAATTTATTCCATTTCATTATGTTTTAAAATCTCCAATTATATATATATTTTTAATTTGAACTTAAAATCTCTTTTCTTTTTTGGTACTTTAAATTTCTTACTTTATACTTGAAGTACTTCTATAGTTTTTTTTTTTGAAGCAACTTCTATAATTTATTTATCTAAATCTAAATTCTAAACTAGTAGTAGTAAACTAAAAACCCAAAAATTTTACCAAACTAAACCCAAATTATATATTCTGTTTCTTCTTTTCTTTTTTTTTTCTTCTTTTTTTTTTCATAAAAGAAAGAACTTTATTTAATAGTGGAGTATTTTTTTTTTTGGCAACATTATTTAATATTTAGGATCTATTATAAATATAATTATGTTTTTTCAGTTTGTAACTTGTGTAATTGTTGGTGGGACCCATGAATCCACGTAAGACATCACGCCCGTCGCCGCATCAGCATTTTCTTGGAGGCTAGTCTACCTAATTTTTTAATACACCAATATAAAAAGGTCATCGGAGAAAGAACAGAAAACCGTCGATAAAAGTGTAATACTGAGAAAAAAAAAAGCACAATCGCCCATAGTTCACCAACTGTAACCGCCCGTTGTTTCTTTGAAAGAAGCTCCTGAAACCAACCGACGAATCTCATAAATAAAGAAGAGGAACTTCCTTTACTTTCTCGCTGCTCCTTATTCTCAAAACTCTCACTAAAACCACAAGCTCTTTCGCGTTTCCAAAGGCAATGGCTTCAGTTTTTGCTTCCATCGTTCAAGCTCCTGAAGATCCCATTCTAGGGGTAACTCATGATCATCTTCTTACCGTTTTCTTTTTTCAAATTTTTAAATCATTTGCTTTCGAATTGATTCTACTTGTTGATCGGATCATAACGTGTTTGATTTAGTGAAATCTGAAGTCTGAACTCTATGATCAAATGTTATTGAGCTATGCATGTTGCTACTGTATTGGAATTTCAGTTTTTTTGTATTAGGTTTTTTATTTTTCTTTTTAAATGAATAGGAAGAAGCTTCGTTCGATTGATTAACGGTATTAATTAATGTTTGATTGATTTTTTTTAATATTTTATTTGGATATAAGTAGGTGACTGTTGCTTACAACAAGGATCCAAGCCCGAACAAGTTGAATTTAGGTGTTGGTGCTTACAGAACTGAGGTTTTTTCCTATTTCCTTTTCTTTTTCCCACTTAAAAAGATGATTTCGATTGAAAAATTGATCAATCTTATTATATGTTTAAATGATGTTGATTTGTTCTCTTGATCTGTTTATGGCTTAACAGGAAGGAAAACCTCTGGTTCTGAATGTAGTTCGAAAGGCCGAACAGCTTCTTGTTAATGACCTGTAAAATACTCAAACCAATCTGTTTGTCGTGTTTTTGTAGTGTTTCTGAATGTTTGGAACTCAAACCATTCTGTTTATCATGTTTTATGTATTTCAGTTCAAGAGTCAAAGAGTATCTTCCTATTCTTGGTCTAGCAGAGTTCAACAAGTTGAGTGCTAAGCTCATTCTCGGTGATGACAGGTAAAGGGTGGAAGAAAAAAACCATTTAGGATACTTCTTTTGCAACTCCTGTTGTGTTTTCTTGATAGCTTACTTTATGTTTTCTGGTTGTTGAATTTGGGATAGTCCTGCTATTCAAGAAAACAGAGTGGCTACTGCTCAGTGCTTGTCTGGTACTGGTTCCTTGAGGGTTGGAGCTGAGTTTTTAGCAAAGCATTACCATGAAGTAAAATGCACAATCCCTCCTGTTTCTAATTTGTTTTAATAAGCTATTACTATAACAAGAGCAAGTAATTCTTACTCTGTACCTTTTATTTGCCAGCGTACTATATACATTCCACTGCCAACATGGGGAAACCATCCAAAAGTTTTCACAATGGCAGGATTGTCAGTAAAGACTTACCGGTACTATGATCCAGCAACTCGTGGACTCGATTTCCAAGGTATTAGTCAATTATTCTATAAGCTATGCTTTGATTGAGTTGCTATCATTCAAAAAGTAGTAAAATTAAGAAGTTATTGGAGGAACAATAGAAGTCTTAAGTTCTTAAATCTTGCCATAGGTCATCACATTTTTATTACATGTTTTTGTTTAAAAATCTCTTCATACAAAGTCTTTATAGTTTATGGAATGCATATCTTGGTTTTCAATTTCCTTTGTATACTAATGAAAAGAAAGGCAAAACTTTGGGGAATAGGCTTGCTTGAAGATCTTGGTGCTGCACCAGCTGGAGCTATAGTGCTTCTTCATGCATGTGCTCATAACCCAACTGGCGTTGACCCAACTGTTGAGCAATGGGAACAGATCCGACAGTTGATGAGATCTAAAGGGTTATTGTCCTTCTTTGACAGTGCCTACCAGGTAATTGTCAGATTTCGAGTAAACTTATGGTTAAATCTATGCGTGATTTTGTTAGAATACTGCATAATATACTCCAAAGATGTTAATTTTATATGTTTCACTAGTAGGTTATATAATGGGTAATTTACAAACAGTTGAATTTTGACATTCCAGGGATTTGCAAGCGGTAGCTTAGATACAGATGCACAGCCTGTTCGCATGTTCGTTGCAGATGGTGGGGAATGCTTTATTGCTCAGAGTTATGCAAAAAACATGGGACTCTATGGGGAGCGTGTTGGTGCTCTCAGCATTGTAAGAGCTGGACGTATAATACTTGAGCAAATTCTTTCATTGCTGGCATTACTTCTGTTCTTTTAGTTGTGTTATGCGTAGCAAGGCCTCTCTCATAGAATATAATGATTATTTATTTTGTAGGTCTGTAAGGCAGCTGACGTTGCAAGCAGAGTTGAGAGCCAGTTGAAGCTTGTGATTAGGCCCATGTATTCTAATCCACCTATTCACGGTGCATCAATTGCAGCTACCATTCTCAAGAATAGGTAAGTCCTTTTTTATGTTGTACTTATGAACCTGTATTTTGTACTAGATAGATGATAAAGAAACTGGTAGTGTTGGTAAAAGTTCTAGAATAATGAATGGATGGAACACTTAGTCTTGGTGTTAGAGATTGAAGAAAGTTAATGTTAAGACTTAAAGAGTCTAAAGCCATTATATTGCTCTGTGCTACCTACTGGTGACCACTGTCCAAATTGTCTAATAACAATTATAGAAAGCAAACCTGCATTAACATATTTCTTTTCTTGGGTAACTTTTTGTCTATGATTTTCTTGTTGAACTTTGAGTGAGGTAATTACTCAAATCAAGTGAATTACTTAAGCACATAAATTTTAGTGTTTCTCTTCTAAATTTTGTCGATGTTTTTTGTGCAGTGATATGTATAATGAGTGGAAGGTTGAACTGAAAGCAATGGCGGACCGGATTATTAGCATGCGCAAACAACTATTTGATGCTTTAACTGCTAAAGGTTTTACTTAATTCTTTCTTTCCTTTTTCTGTATGATTTTTTGCCTCTAACTGATGCTTTGAGTGATTGGTATGAGTCAGTCAAAAGTTGTTGTATATTTCAACTTACGAAAGCCTTGTACAAGATCTTGGGGTCAACTGACCTCCTTTATATATTATTGAAAAATATTTTTGCATTTATTCTTTTCCAGTATTTTCTTCATTGATATATTGAATATTTGGTGTATTCTATCAAGCTGAGAACTAAACATGTTTTCTATCTAAACTTTGGCAGGCACTCCTGGTGACTGGAGTCACATTATCAAGCAAATTGGAATGTTTACTTTCACGGGGTTGAACAGTGATCAAGTTGCTTTCATGACCAAAGAGTACCACATTTACATGACATCTGATGGGTACTGAGATCTATTTCTAACCTCTGTTATTGTTTTTCTTTATATATATTTGATGAAATTAATGTTGTCCTGAAGAGAGCTTCTTCACTGCTATGATGAAGTTGTTATGCATGAACTTTTATTGATTGTGTTTTTCTATTTGCTAAGAAATTGAGTCATTCCCATACCTGTCAAAAACATATAAGTACATATTCTAGTCGTAGTCTGGTTTTCTTCCGCCTTGAATTCTAGTGATTTCCAACCCCCGCTCCTACACTTGCCCAACTCACCGTGTCTAGAATTCTTGCTATCTCTCTTACTGCTATATTTTCCGAAAACCTGGATTTTATTTGCATTCTTCATTTGTTATTTGAGATGTTCCATAGAGGCTAGAGCTAAAAAGGGGCTTCTGAAGTTTGTGTTAGTTGCCAAAGACTATCTTGCTTGCTAATATAGATATGTGAGTGCCTTATTAAACCGATATATATCGGCAAGTATAAGCTCGCTTAAAGTCATTTTTTCTCCTCGTCTTTGCAGGAGGATTAGTATGGCAGGTCTTAGCTCCAGCACTGTTCCTCATCTTGCTGATGCTATACATGCGGCAGTCACCCGATCCTGTTAGAAACAGATTTGAGATTTATCTAGCAAGGACTCATGGTTTTTAATCCATCCATGTAATGAAGTTTCTTTTCCTAACCCTTTTGAGGCGAATATGATTGTAATAAATGCAAACACAAATTTTGGATCAAACCTGATTTTGATACTCTGGGTTTAAATGTTTCAATCATATACATATATGCTTAACTTTTTGCCAAAAGGCATCGCAAATGGCATGGATTTAGTTTCATTTGTATTTCTTTTCCTAACTTTTTCGACCAAATATGTTGTTTGTGCTTTGTGGAAAGATACAATATAAAAAATGAAGCACAAAACAGGAGAAAAGTATTTACAAACAATTGAACAAACAAATTGAATGTGGGTATATATACATAACCCAGATTTGATAAATGACAGTAAGTTTAGAGATTGACACAGCCAGAAAGAGATTCCCAATTACATAAGTTTTACATGCTCGCTTCGCTATCAACATCTAGGAAGGAAGAACAATGTAAGTTCTATTGAAGTTATATATGTATCTACATGGAAGGTAATAAGCTTTCTAACTATCTCTTTTTTTCTGTATATGTATACTTTGTCATCATCCCCATCTTTTTTCTTTTTCCTTTCTTTTCTAATGATTACTGATCAGAATTTAATCGCGCTCACTTGGACTTCGTAGGGCACTCAAGTTTTCAAGCTTGTCAAGGTAAGAAGCTTTCTTTGGGGTTGGACTAATTGGAGGCTTGGCTGCTTTTTTGTCACTATCAAGCTTGGAGCAAAGTTCCAGGTCAGTTATATTACTCCTTGAGATACTCATTTCCCAACCCATGAAATCTGAGAGTGTCGGCGTCTCTGAAGAACTCATATCTTCATCTGTGTTCGAGGAGGACATGTCGGATGTTGATGGTGATGTTTCTGTTTGAGTAAGGGCGTCAGCATGAAGTACATCCTCTACTCTTGACATGACTGTGTATGCCAAGCTCTCTAATATCCTTGAATAGCTCTCCAGAATAGCTTGACCAACATCCTGTCAAAAAGTTCAAAATCAAGTAAGTTTTTATAAATCAAAACTTGAATTTCAATTTCAATTGCAAAATGTTATTTTTTTTTACCCTATTGTATTGGATTTTAGATATGTCAAGTGAAGATTGTGGAAGTCCTGGAAAATGTTGCTTGAGTAAGAGTAGTATAGTTTCTGCCCTCTCTTCAAAGAGTTCCCTTTTTTCCAAACTCACACTTGAACCCCAAGAAGATCTTCCATCTTTCTGATTCATCTTCCTTTTCCAAATCACAATAGACGCCTCGATTCTGTTCTTAAGGTCAAGCACTTTATGATCTGTTGATAAGTCCATGGTTGCCAGGAATTGCCCAGGATCAAAGTATTCCACTGTGATGCTTTTATAGATTGTATCACCAAGACTTGCTCTTCCATTCTATATAAACATGATGAAGAAAAATCAAGACATAGACACATAGTTATAATCTTATAATAAATGCTTTAAGGTTTGAAAATTGATTGAATGTTTCAGTTTCATTGTGTTTTACCTTGGGGAGGGATTCAATATAGCTTTCTGGGACCTCCATTTCTGCTAAGACATTTGCATTAATGGCCATAGCTGCTTTTAGCACCTGGTTCACTGAATCCTTTTGACTCTGTAGCCATCTTCTTGATGCTTCTGATAACCCATTTGTAGGAACTTTAACAGTTGGATGCCACCATTTGTCATGTTGGATGTTTTCATTGTCTGGATCATCATTTTTTGAGACGTACCAGAATTCTTTCTCTTGTTTTCCAAAGTTGTCCAGAACATCCTGTTCATTCATTATCATTATATATCAGAAACCATAACATTAATCTCTTTTTTTTTGTCTGAATTTATCAGATTACAAAAATTTTGAAGGACAAAGTTACCCACAATTAGCATTGCATCAAGTTTGCGCAGGCCAGGTATGTTAACAAGAAGATCTCCCCTTTGTTTTGTCACCATAATCTAATCAAAATTGAACCAAATTGCTTCATGTTAATATACTTGCAAATT
The DNA here is from genome assembly GCA_001974805.1 of Corchorus capsularis. Classification (NCBI taxonomy): domain Eukaryota; kingdom Viridiplantae; phylum Streptophyta; class Magnoliopsida; order Malvales; family Malvaceae; genus Corchorus; species Corchorus capsularis. Next base: position 46,856 of record AWWV01009123.1, read on the forward strand.
GTAATCAAAGATGAAAAAATTTGCATGAAAGAGATATATATAAATATTTATTCACCTCCATGTTTGTTCCATCTTTTGATTTCTGCTGTGAAGGAACAAATTCAACAATGTGATCAGTTACAGATAAAAGCCAATCCATTTCTTTCCTCCATCTTGCTTTTGTTTCTGTAGCCATTGGTTCCAATTTGCTCTGTTCTCCGAAAACCGATGCTGCATCATAATTAGCCATTGTTATAAATTTGTTTCTGATTAAATATTTTGCTTATTGAATTGAAAAGGAAAAGAAATTTGACATTTGCATTATAATTCTATACCTGCTAAATTTGTCACAGCATTTGATAAAGCCAAAGCTGAAGAAACTCCTTTTCCACCCCCAGACATATCTTCACCCAAAAGCAGTTTTGCAAACCTTTCCCTCATCTGATCCGTATCTGTAACCGAACCGATAAAAACAAATCATTAGACATAATTGGAAATGAAAATGAAACTTTGGGTTTCAACTTTCAATCAAAGATGGAAAAAAAAAATGCAGAAATATTATTGCACCTGATATTTGGGGAGTTTTTGGGGTAGACACCCCAACACTACTACATCTTTGTTCTATGGTTTGGTCTTCTGCATTTCTTGTCTCAACATTCCTTGTTTCCAGGCTTTGATCATCATCGACATTTTCGACATGATCGCCGCTAACATCCGGGACCTCATGCGGCTGAAACCGCCTTGAATTATCAGGCCTAACCTGGAAAGATTTCGAGCTATGAAGAATGCTGCAGCGACGACTCAATGTTCGAACCATTGTTGTCAATAAACACAAATAATATAATTAGTAAAAAAGTTTCCCTTTTGTTTTTTCTTTTTCTTCTTTGTTTAATCACAATACAATATAGAAACTAAGAAGAAACGTGAAAATGATTATAAACAAAAGGAAAAAAAAGAAAGAAAAGTCTGCTACTTCAGTTTCTAGTTATAACAATATAAGTATATTCTGTTAGACAAAAAAAGGACAACAACTCGTCTAAAATTAGATAGAGATTGAACTTTCATAAGGGTTTATCTGATTTTTTGCAATGGGTTGAAAGAGATTAGAATGTTGTAATTAAGGTTGTTTTCTATTTTTGTAACAACAGAAATGTGGGGTGCATGTTTTTTCTTCTGAAACAAATTTTTGACAGGTTTTGTAAGTTATAATTAACAATATATATACTCCTATATGTTATAAACTATAAACAACAGATTCAAGGGTTTTTTCTCTAAAAAAATGTCAAATTGTTGAGATACGTCAAGATGACAAGATGTTCGTAGAGACATACAATTATTAACATCTTTAACTTTTTTTTTCCTTTTTTTTCTCTCTTCTATATGATTATTAAGTACCCCATTGTACCAAAAATTTTGTTCAGTTTGCCTGTGACAGTTTCTTCGTTAGAAAAATTTAGAGCATAACAATATTAACAATGTTATAGAAGTTTCTTCGTTAGAAAAAGTTTGCATGTGACAGTTTCTTCATTTTACTTTTTTACTTGTTTGTTGCTTTCCATGAAATAACTCTCCATGGGAGAGTGATTTCAGGGGAAGTAACTCTAGGAAAAGTAAATTAAATTTCATAGAGAATAGTTTTAATGGTTTGATTTATCAGCATTTTCCTTGGAAAATAATCCAATTTTAATGAAATTTACACTTTTCTTCCATGGATCAGAAAATTATTTTCTCATCCAAAATTATCAAAACATACGATGGAAAGTGTTTTCATCCTATTACTTTCCCAGAAAAGTAAGCAAAACAAACGCCTTCTTAAAAGAAAAAAAAATTGGCATTCCATTGTCTCTCCATCTCTGGTTTGAGAGATAAAAGCTTGTGAATTGTGATATTAGGACCAAATCCAAAGGTAAAGAGATCAAATAAGAGAGGATATTTTGAACAAGTAAACAGGCACGAGGACAGATTTTATGATGAATAAACTTTTTTTTTTTTGGGTGAAAGATGAATAAAAGTATTTAAGATTTTATATATTTATTTATTTATTTAAGTAAAACTAAGATACATATTTCGCGTTGAACATATAGTTAGATATATCTATACATATATATAATTAAATCAAAATATAAAAAAGAAACTTGGGGAGAATCTTTTTTTTTTTTTTAGGTAAACTTGGGGAGAATCTTTGTGGTATTAAATTAATTACTTCAACACTAAAAGCCAAGGAAAACATGGATTCTTAGAATTTAAAAACTCTGATAGCCTCAAATGAATATAAAAGAATTAAAGGGATTTGAATTATGATCTATCAATTCTTAATCATGATAATTATGATCTATTAATTTATTTTTTCCACTCTTCATTATTGTTTGAAGGGAAATGAATGCCATCTTAATTAATATTTCAGTGCTAAACTTACTGATATTCATATTTTAGCTCTTACATTACATGAAGCCTTGAACCAATATTATTTACATTATCAAATCAAATTATCTGTGAATTAACCATTATTCTCTGAAATCCGTAACATTAACCATTAACATTTTCAATAGCCCAACGTTTTTATTTTCCAAAGCATTTTTTTTATCAGAAATGGGAAGAGATTAAATATCCACCGCACCGACTTTATTTGAATTATTAATATTAATATATTGTGTCAAACTTTGTCATACTCATCGATATTCCATTCACCAAACATATTTCTACTATTTTTTAATTTTTGACCAATTCTGCTCAAAATTAATATACACCTAACAAGATTGTGAATTCATTACTAAAATCTCAGAAGATCCAACGATGGCTGCAAAATGTCATAGTATGTTATGTTTGTAAAACCATAATATATTTATTCCAAAACCATTTAAAACACATGCTTAATATATCAAAATTGTACCTAGAATTTGCAAGAGTTGTCAAAGTGCACCTTCAACTTTTATCTTAAGACATTTTGTCACTTGATTTTTTTTTTTAAATCCCGTTAGCTCCATTGTTGATGGAGCATATATCGTATGACTAACGGTTCCATTAAATCCCTACTTGTTAGCCATGTGGATGTCATATTGCAACTTGAACTTGCAATTAAGTGTCAAATTACACAATAATTTCAAAATGTAAAATGCGAAAATAAAAAGCTAATTTGACAACATAAATTTTCGAAATTCAGAGGGGCAATTTGAAAATTGAGTTATCTATAATAAGTGAATAGGCCAAATTTCCCATGGGAAACCGCAGGAGAAGTAGAGACATAACTATTTATGAAGGGCCAAGGCAACTATTTACATTTCGATCGATTGTGCTGAGACATTCTCTTGTTTTTTCTCTTTTGAAAAGATTTTTGTCTCTATCACAAAAATATATAATGTCGGCAAATCTTTTGTTATTCCATTCATCCAAAAAATGAAAATTTTGAACAGTGAAATTTGCAATATATATAGCTTGACTTTTAGTTTATACGATCAAACACAGTTGGAAACTTTATGTCCAATTTAGCAATGGCCCTTTTGTTTTATAGTAATCTGATTAGGCACTTTTGGCACAATAATTAAGAGCTTTATTAGCAAAAAAGCAATGTGCTTAATTTAATTAGATTGCCAAAAAAAAAATCTACAAATATTTCAATTGTATTGCATGTGCTCTCTGCCCCCTTAAAGGGATTGTATGATGTGATTGTGAAGAGCATTTTGAGCCTTGATTAAAGGAATTTTTCTTTTGTATGTTTTCTTGTTGTATTATTGGTCCTAGGGGAATATATATAGCCGCCAGGATTTGTTAGAGATTTACAAATTAGACATAACGAATAAATTATAAACATCTACCAACATTTGTGAAAGAAACTCTTTTAAATCATTAGAAAATAGATGTTTGGAGAACTTCCTCCATCATGGATGGGAGTCTAACCCAATTGAATTTCAAATTAATTGGAGTTTAATATGATTCCCGATATATTGAAAGTCTGTACTAAAAAATGAATATTATGAACATAGGAACTTCAATCCTAATCAATAAATTATCATTTAATCAATCAATGGTAGCTGAAAGAAACATGTCATATGGCAATAGTATGACATATATAGCTAAGAAGATGACATTGTTTTTGTGAAGGATTTTGCACATGTATGTATTAAAGACCCAACTTCATGGAATGCAACTATTCCTTCATCATTTAATGCATTTTCTTATCCAACTTTCCATTTTATTTTTTCTACTTAGGAGGTCTCACTGTCTCATTTGGAGCTAAGAAACTGAAATAAGGATATCAGGCATTTGAGTCATGGTCCAAAAAGTGAAAAAGGAAAAAAAAAAAAACAATTATAGTTTCTGATGAACCCAAAGCCAAAGGCAAAAGGGTTCTTTAATTATTTTCATTTGAAATTGTTGATGATTAAACTTTGTAGCTAGGGTGAGTCCAATCAAAGTAGAAATAAAGGTTTCAAAATTCAAACCATACATGGCTTAGCCAATAGGCAATAAACTTATTAACTTTTTTCTTGTGCACCAGACAAAAGAAGAGGTGAGGATTTAATTACATTTATGATAGGCACCAAAAGTGGTAACACTATATATGCAGAAATTAATATATCAATGCAAGACTCTTGTGATTGCATTAAACTTTTTCTTAATCTTCAGCTCTGCTAAGTTTTTTTCCCCTGCTGCAAACCCATGATAAAAATGGTAAATCTTTAATTAATTAAAGTTTCATTTGATTAATAATGTGATGGTGAGAGCTGATTTAGACTGACATGGATGCAAAGTTTTTCCCTTACCTCCAGCTCCAAGGCATTTATGCCCATGATTTCTAAGAATATTAATGAAATGGTTGGATACTGAATTACTATTTGGTAAGCAATGCAAATGAAAATGAAAACGGAGCATGTTAACGATAAACACGGTCTAGTGATAGAGTATTGGACTTTTTACTCCGTAATAATCCTAACAAATTCAAATATGTAATTAGTACTAAAATTTAAGCTTGCACTGTAAAATTTTCCCACTTTCAAAAGAGATATAATTAAGTTATAAATTAACCATTTGAAATTTTTTATGCTTAATTAGTTGAAATTCAGATGGGCATACTTCCATATAAAATTGTGAAAGACTTTAGGGTTTGTCATATGTGTAGGCAAAAGAACAGCTTCTCCCCTAAGTAGTGAAAAATTCAAATTCATTTGAAGCTAATAGTATTAATTTAGTGATTAAATGGTTGGTTAGGCCATTTTCTTATTCTTAACTCAAGAAATCGTAATTTTGCTTCAAGATGACCAACAAGTAAACAAAAGTTTTGGTCACTCAAAGTCTGCTGATTGGAGGTAAAAAGACTGAACAACAATTTGAAGTTCTGAGCTGTAATACTTTCACTTTTTAATATCAATTGTGAGTCTCATTTTCAATTTTCTTTTAGAATATTATACTTTGGTTGATTCTTCTTACTTTTGTCTCTTTTCCCTTTTCTAATCCTAGACCTAGTAGTATACTATAGTAATATAGAGTATACTTTGCAAAATCGGAGAGCTATGCCCTTTATAAAAGAAGAAAATTGCATGAGATTGGGTCTAAGTTCATATGTGTGAAAAATCCAACTCTTACTACATAGTACATTTTTTATAAGATACTTGTACTCTTCAAGATTAAAAAGAAACTTCGTTTATAATAAGTTTCTTTTCTTTGTTTTGGGGACAAAAGATACGCCCATTTTCTTAACCAAATGGAAAAGAATAATCATATAAGCAAAATAAGATCCACAAAGTCTAAGATATACTAGCTTTCAATGGGATGGTTCCAATCTCATTAGATTTTTTAAAATTTGGTTCATTATGATATTGGGGAAGGTAGGGTAGCCCCTCTATGTCTCATGAATCCCATTTCTTTAAATGAAGTGTTTACTTAGTACACTTTCTTTTTGCCCAAACAAGCAAGACTTTCTTCTTAGTACTATCATGATATAAATGCTTTTTTTCCTTAAGTTTTAGTATTAGTCTTTTGAAAAATGTATGTTACCAAGGCATGTTAATTTGGATGAAAGCAACATTTCATTTTTGAATCTTGTGAATTGAGAAAATAAACGCTAAAAAGATCTTCCCAACATGGGATGGATATGGCTCAACTCCTGATTAATTAAGATTTAATGTGATTCCCGGATATAAGAGGGTTGGAAAGAACTTCATGTCTATAAAGTGTTAAATTTGAGTCATTATATATATTAAATTCTATTTTCAGGTCTGATTTATTTAGATGGATAATCATTTGATACTCTGACAGCTGTAAATTGTAGACTCCACAGACGGGTCAGGAGTTGACAAATAACCATTTTATGAATTAATTTTGTTCTTAAAATTCAAAATTATTCCCTAAAATACTCATGTCAACTCTTAAACCCTGCATGTGTAGTTTGCTAAACTCTATTGTATAATTTTCCTAATTAGATTCCAAATTTCCAATTAGTACTACTAATTAATGTAAGGGTGGGTGAAAATGTAAAAGGACAATAACTTATGGTAGTTATTGAATTGACCACCTTATGAAGCAAAAGAAAACTTACCATCCCTTCCCTCGTTGATGCTTTTGAAACAGATTCTCTTTTTAGTCTTTACTCTCTCCCTCTGCAACACGCGTACGAGAAAATAACTAAAAATCCCAACTCCATGACATGAAATCACGCCGCTTAATCATCTTCTTAAACCATCTCATTTTCTCCATTAAAATAAATAAAGAAACTTTTTTTTTTCAACACTCTTTTTCTCTTTGTTTTTGAAGAAAATCTAAGGAGGCTTTCTTCTTCCCCTTCCCCTGTGTAAACACTCCTTTTTTCTTCTTCACTGCTGCTTCACAAAGTCAATGCACCTCCTCAAAGCTTTCTCTTTCTCTTTGGATCTGAGTCTTTTCTAGCTTACTTGAAGCAGGTTAGCTTAATTGTTAATTCCCCTCCATACATTCTTGGGTTTCCATTGTTGTTCTGCTTTGTTCAGTTGTTTCTTTATTCTCATCTGGGTCTTCTTCCTTTTTCTTCTTTTGGGTTGTTTTTGATTTCATCATTAGTTCTTGAGTAAAGGGTTGGTAGATACATAGGAATTCAGATGCTTTCTGCAACAACATATTGAATTTTCCATGGAAAAAAAAAATTAATGATTCCTTTGGCTTAACTTTGTTATTGTTTATGAAAAAGATGACACTTTTGCTTTTAGTTTGGTGTATCTTTTTCTCTAATCATGTAATCTAATAATGTAAGTTAGTAATTCATTCATGTTCATTTTTGGTCAAACAATGAAATCTCCATTTTTGAACACCTCTCTCTATCTCTTGAGCTTATGATTATTGATTAAGCTTTAAGGATCTGTTTGGATAAGAAAATCTATGAGGGATAATTAAATGGTCCAATGGCTAAAGTTTTGAAACATTCCAAAGGGGAATGAGAATTTTTCTGTTTCATCTTCTTGTAATGACATTGCTTTTTTGTTTATTAGGGCGGCAAGGCAGCTAATTGAGGGTTTTTTGCTCATGTTGTTTTCACTGAAGCAGAACCAAACAAGGGTTGTTTTTGTCTGTTTTCAGACAAATCATTGATAAGGCTGATTAGAATATTACAGAAGGATGTAAGCAGCATCTGTTGAAAATTTTTTAGTATTGGTGTGGATTTGGTCTTTGTACATTTGTAAGCATCTGAATTTATAAAACTATTTTTTTTTCTGGTTTACAGAATATGCCTCAAGACAGTTTCAGATCAATTGTTTATAGATCATTTGTTACATGTGATGATCCAAAGGGAGTTGTAGAGTGTGGAACAATTAGAAGATCCAAAAGTGGTGCTGAGAAGATGGAACAGAAGCACGAAAGCAGCCGAAAGGCGCAGAGCAGATCATCAAACTCACATAAGGCTGAAAGGGTTGAGTTGGGGACTAAAGGGGCTAATGAAGAAGAAGAAGATAGTTCATCTTCCTGTCAACTCATGGAGGTCTCAAGAGGAGCTCACAAGCTGAACAAGGTAATTGATTCATGGTCTAAAGGGCTTTGGTATGATGGGCACTCAAAAGATATAGCAAAAGATTTGTTGAAAGGAGCTCTTGATTTGCAAGAATCTTTACATATGCTTGGGAAGTTACAAGAAGCATCTCATTACATGGCTAGGTTAAAGAAGAAAGAAAAGGAAAAAGAAAGATGTGATAGAGTGAGGAATGATCAAGTGCTTCAGAGAACGAATTCGAGTCCAATTGTAGAGAGGAATTACCAAACAGGTTTCCAAAATCCAAGGTTTTCTGCTGATAATGTTTCAAGAGATTGCATTGAAGAGCTTAGGAAAGTGATTAAAGAAGGCCTAGCTAGGCAAAATCAATTGCCTAATGTAAATGCTGAAGAAAAGAGATGTTTCAGTAGAAGATATTCAGATTCAACTTCAGATATCCCTTCCACAAGCTCAAGCCATTCTTCAACATTTCAAACTGACAACTTTACTTCCATGGATTCATCAATCTCTTCAGCAGCTCTTGATAAGAAGGCAAGAGCCCCAAGTTTGATAGCAAAGCTTATGGGGCTTGAAGAAATGCCTTCAAAACCATTGCAGACAGATTCCCAGAGAGAGATTGATAGTAAGAAGATTTTCAGCCAACAAAGGCCTATCTTTGAGATTGATATGCCAAAAGTGAGGAAGTCTCATCATGTTAACAAGAAGAAAGATCCGGAGAGACGGACGCTGAAGGAAATCCTGGAGACCATGCATTTCAAAGGACTTCTGAGAAGCAACTCCATGATCAAAGAGATTAAGTATGAGTATCATCATCAATCAAATGACTTTTTCTCTGAACAGAGTTTGATCAATGATAATCCACCTATTGTACTCATAAAACCTAGACATGTCCCAAGCCTGCAACCAGAAGAGAAGTCTTCACTAGTGTTTCAAGAGGAGGGAAGCTCAAATACAGAAACTAAGATGAAAAAGATGAAAGTAAAAGAGGAACCCTCTTCCAAAATCATTGACTCCAAGAATAGAGGTTTGATCTTCAATGAAAAGAGTGGAAGAGCGGAAGCAGAAGAAACTCCAACTCCAATCAAGAGACTTAGCCAGCAGGAAGTTGCTAAAGACAGCCAGGAGAAAGAGACCATTACAGTGAAAAAAGAAGTAAAGACTAAACAGAAGGTTTCAATTAAGATGAAAAGTTCAGGTCCTGTAACTCTGCCATCACCAAAGAAAGAGGCAAATGACAGAAAAAGTGACAAGACAGCAAAACCTGCTACAAGCAGCAAGAAACCAGTTGAGAAGGAGGTTGCAAAAGCAATGAATTTGTCAAGGTCTAAAGATCAAGCAAAGGTTACCCCTCCAAAGCTCAGTAAGCCTGAAAATGCATCAAATGTTTCAAAGAATAAAATTTCGCGTCCACGAAGTGCTACTACTGCAAACTCCAAGTCCAATGGCACACCACAAATTGCAAACTCCAAGTCTAATCACATGCCACGAACCATAGTTGGCAGTGCCAGTGATCAGAAAAAGAGTCCAACAAAGAAGAAAAAGCCGGTGAGCAAGGCTATAGCAGCTAAAAAAACTGTGAGTCCTTTTAAGTTTACATGCTGATGTTATAATTCTAAATTTCACTAAACAGCATGTTGCTATATAATACTCTCCTTATTTGAAATACCTGTGCTACTTGCTAAAGCTATTAAGAAAGTATTGAAAATTAACTGCAATGTATTTTCTGTGCAGACTGAGAAATTAGAATGCAAAGGAGGGAACGAGAAGATTGAAGTTGCATCTGAAAATGTTAATAAGTTAGAATGCATAGGAGACAATAAGAAGATTGATCTTGCATCCGAAAATGATAATCTTTTTGGAGGATATAGCAATGAAACTGCAGATCAACTCTCTACAGAAGAGGGAACAGAACACACTGATATTCAGATTGAAGGTAACACCTTTTTTTATTGGAATGTCTATAATGGCAGAGTTTTATGGGTGAAATTAGCCATATTCCATGTGCTTACACTACAGATATGTAAATACAGAACATTCAGTTCAATAAACACTAAACAGCATAATAATTGAAAGCCACTGTCATCTTGAGGTTCATGACATTTAATTTGTTATGCTACCTTAATCATGTGGCTTGTGAACAAACTTAATTTGACAAAGCACAAGATAAGTCGTCATGTCAGAGTTCTTTATGGAGAAAAAGGGTAGGAAGAGAAAGTATTTTGGGACCTCTGAGTCATAGGTGAAGTTTTTACCATATCTTCACATAAATATGCTTTTTTATCCCATCTTGCTTGATATCTATTTAGACTCAACTGTTAACTGCCTCTTAGGTATATGGAATTGGAAAAATAGATTTTCATGGTTTTGTTTAGAAAATTGTAGCCTTGTAATTAATGTGCAGAATGCAGATGTTCTATCTGACAATTCTTTTCTTCTGTTTTTTGCAGAACACCATGATAAAGGTGAGAGTCTTGCTTTAGATGTTACCCCAGTGACTATAGAAGATCAAAGCAACAGAGAATCTATTGGAGAATTTGATGATGACCCCATCATTCCAAAAGGACCCGACAGTGAAAGCTTCATTGTAGAGACAGGTCTAAAAGCTTTGCTATTGAGCAGTCCAACTTTTCTCAATCATGCAGAGGAGCTTTTTGATCTTAATGTGAATGTCCCCACAACTTCACAAAAGTTTGGCATCAGTGACATTACGGATGCCAACTCACGACTCTTGTTGGATTGTGCAAATGAAATTGTTCAAAGAAGAAGCTTTCCTGATTATCAAATGGTTCACCCTCCATTATTAACCCTGGTTGGAAATGCCAAAAGTCATAGTATCTCTCTAGCTCATTTGTTAAAGGAAACTTGTGACAGTATTGAGGCTCTGAGAAGATATAGTGAACTTGCTAGTGAGAACTATCCTATCGATAGCCTTTACGCGATGCTGGAAAGAGATATAAACTGCAGTGAAGTTTTAAGCTCAATATGGGACTTGGGTTGGAGGAAAGGATTTTCTGTGGATGACAAAATGCAAGTTGTGGATGACATAGAGAAACAACTATTAAGCGGGTTAATCGAGGAGATTTGTGCCTAATCCTGCTTAAACCAACTTGTTAAATGGTTCAACAGAAGCAGCAAGAGGTCAGTGTCTTGAAGCATTGTAAATAAGCTTTACTTTTGTATGAAAAAAGGAAGCAGAGTTGGAAGTTCTAGCCATATCCAGGACTATTCAACATTAAATTTCAAATCTGAAATTTTCATTGCTATTGTTATAGATGTAAATTTAGATTTCTGCCACTTTTATCAGGGCATAGGTGTATCCATATATATATATCTAAAGATAAATTGAAAAATCTGTACATAATCCAAGTCTTTCTTTTTCAAATATGAATCATATATATATTACAAATTCCAGGAAAACTTCCTTGTTCAATAGTACTTTCTTCCTTTCCTTCCCCATTTACTCATTCAAACCCAAAATTTCATTCAATAAAGCATTTTACCTCCATCTGTCAAGCTTAAATTTCAAAAGGGCACGGCAGCCAGCAAAAATTGTCTTGTTCCAAGCTTGACTGACTCTCTCTGATCTCGTTTTGCCTTTTGGCAATGACAGCTACATAAAGGCTCAATCATATATAATCTTAATTCATCATTTCTTGGGCCTGAGTTTTGCCAACTGCCATGTTTAGGACAAGCAGTTTACCAATTGAAAGAGACAACCAATATATATAACAACAAAAGGGTTTTCTTAATTAATAACAATAATTACATTAATATTCAAATTTGCAGCTTAAATGCTTATCCTACTTCTGATAAATTTGCAGACATGCAAATTTTTGAGTACAATGGTTTTTCTAAAATATTAAGAATTAAGAAGATAATGACATTTTAACTACTAATGTCTAATCTACCATTTCTTTGAACAGAACTATTTTAGCAGCAGCATCTCACATATTTTGTGCCCATATCATGATTCCTTGACCAATAATAAAGCTGGTTTTGGATATGGAAGAATCCCCTTTGGTCCTCATCTTCTTCATTTCATGGTAAAAAAAAAAAAAAAAAAAAAAAAAAAACCTACTTTTTAAGAAGATGCTCCTTTGAAGATAAGGAAATTGAGGGTCCCCAAAGCAAAATAAACAAAACTTCCTTTTGCATGAGTGAAGAAACATCCAAAGTTTGAACCCACCACACATTGCCATCCACCCCCATATTTCTTGTCAAATTCCTGCAAAAAAATTCCCAAACCCCACCAATCTAAACACATAAATAACCATAAAAACTCCAAAGATCATGAACAAGAAATCAAGTTTTGAAACACTTTAAAGTTCATTTCAAAATTCAAAAACAGAGTAAAAAAGGGTCATCAAATTACATGGAAATTTACCTTCTTGATGTGTGCAGCAATTGAGACACAATCAGAAACATCATAGAAATCAAGAGCTTGAGAAGCAAAAGCCATGGCTTGGCTTTGCATATTCTCAGACATGTCGGTCTCTTTTACCATGGCTTTGCCTTCCAACATATCTCCTTTCTTTTCTGATATGAGTGACGTTATGCTGCTGCTGGAAAAGAGCAAAAAGTGAAAAACAGAGGAAACCTTAAAAACCCAGAAACTTCTGTGTTCCACAAATTCTTGCTTACAAATATATAGAGAGAGAAGAAAAAGTAAAAGAGATTATACTTGTTTGAAATGGGCACGTAGTCCAACCTTTTCTGTTCACTTTTTTGTCTGTTTCTTTTCTTCAGTTTCTTTTTCCTTCCAATCTCCTCATGAATCTTGAAAGTTCAAATGAACCCCCCATTGATTCCTTAATCCCAATCATCCCCTTCAATTACCATGTACTAATTAATTATTGATTAATGAATTTAATGATTAATGTTAAGTTACTTTCCTTTTTCATTTTTAAGGCCAATCTTATTACTATATATATGGATTACGTAGTTAAATTAAGAGTACCATATAGTATTATTATATATTAGACTAGTGGTTGATGACATATAATCATAGTTACTATTGTAGAACAATTCTCCAATTTTTTTTTCTTTTTCGCTTTCTTTTCTTTTACGTTAAGTAATTGTTAAAATTCGAATAATTAATTGGGATTTTCTTGGGATTATTAAAAAGGTAAAATTGCTTGGATGCCAAAAAAAAAGAAGGTAAAATTGCTTGAGATGTATAGATGTTTTGAAAAAGAATTTATGGGTATGACATCCTAAGAATGGTCTAATTTCTCATAAGTGTATTGCTTCAGTAATGGCCATTCCGAGGTTGCATTTAGTAGAGCGATGTGGTAGCGGTACGATTGACACTGTTTTGATACTGTTTAACAACTGTACAGATGAAATTACACTATACAGATTAGATTAGGTACTGTACAAATGAAATTATTAGAACAGCGATCGAAACAGAGTTTACATTTAACCTCCGTTTGAACCCAAAACAGTGGTAAAATGATTAAACGATGATGAAACGGTGTACTAAACACAGCCTGAGTTAAATATGATTAGTTAGTATGGCCGGGAGTATGTATTGCTTCGGTTATGGTAAAATTGATTCGAATATAGTTAATCATGAATCGTTAAAATAGATACCCATACATGCAATCTATAATGTGATATAGACAATATATATTTATATATATATATATATTTATAATATGACATCTTAAATTTCTATTAAAAAAAATCCCAATTGTTGTAATTTAAACTCGGGTATATGGCTTGTAAATGCAATTTTATCAAAAATTTTGGTTCCTAATTCTATCAAAATTTTTATTAATTAATGTATTAACTTTCAAGAGGGAAAATTATTTGATAGAAAGATAGAAAAAGTGGGAGCTGGTTACCTGTTTGAGGAATCCAATTTGCTAAAATCAGCAGCTAATTGCAAAAGATGGTCAAATTTCATGAACCAAAACTCAGTGTGGGTTTAATTGATGCCAAAAAGAAAAAACTCAGTGTGTTTTAATTAACATTGAGAAGAATAATGGAAACGCATGTTTTATTTTATTTTATTAATTAATTAATTACCGGAGTGGACGGTCTGATTACGTGGCGCGTATTCAATGGGCGGTTTGTCTAACAAAAAATTGATCAAAAACCGACGACCATTCATCTTGTTGACCTTTGACTTTGATATGCAAAAAGCAGCACGGCAGTACAGTTCCAGTGTGAAATTTCCATTTTCCTTCCAGTTTCCAAAGTCCAAAAGAGAAAATAAAAAATGAAATGTAAAATTTGATAGGGCTAGAAATTGGAATATTACGTTTTCTTTGGGTCCAATTGCTTAATGGGCCATGGAGCGTAAATAAAAGGCTTTAAAATTCTTAAATATCTGGGCCTATTACAAACAAAGCCTAACTTTTATAATTCTGAAATTAAATTTGTGAGGAAAAGGAATGGTCAAGTACTCAAGTTTATTTAATGAAGGTGTCACTATTGACCAACATTACGTTTGTATTGGTCTTCAACTTGAATTTTATGCAATTGACCACTTTCAATTTCAATTTTCACACTATTATTAATTAAGACCTAGAAGCTTTTTGAATTGGGGAAATTTCCATGCTTTTCCTTTCAAGTTGACCTCCTATTATTAACACAAGAGATGTCCTTATCGGATATGAAACCTGTAAATAGGAGAATATAAGAATCGTTATGTTGAATAGAATACTTTTAATTATTAGAGATGAAAAGTAGTTGCGACAGTGAGATTTGTAATCGCAATTAGGAAGTTAAATCCATGACACTCTTAGATCACCAATGAAATAAAACCACCGTTTGATTGTTTAAGTAGTACAGGTGCAGCAACTAAAAAATGCCCTTCGATAATGTGTTGATGGTGCACTGCATACATATTATACAGGTGTTTTTTTTCCCTTTTTTACGCTAGAAAGAATGTCGTTATTGCCTTATTAGATAATCTCTCAAGAGTTTATCATTAGTTGTTGTGGTGATAAATGTTGAATTATTACTTTTAGCGAGTAACTAAAATCAAACCTTCACATTATCAAATAATAACAAAAAGAAGAATTAGGGAGAATTTATTTTAATTTGAGGCTTGATCGGACCAAATCCCTAATTAATCTAACTCAATATGATTATCATGCTATCAAAGGACTTGATAGAAGAAAGTGACTTTTCTTCATAATTTTAATCTACTCAAATAATAGTAGAATACTAATGATGGGAATCATGTTTTAATTAAGAACAAACTTCTTTTCTTATCCTTTTGTTTGGGAAAAATTATAGATTTTAAATTAATTAGAAACATAATATTTCTGGATTACAGATATGGCATTGGAGGCAAACTGCTGGCATTGGGGCACCCAATTAAAATACTAACAAAATAGTCGACACTCGACAGCTCATCCACAACACAACAAAAGCAATAAACCATCCGCCACAAAACACACACGGTTAAAAGTTAAAACCAAAAATTTAACCCCAAAACCAAAATATCTTATCGGTTAAGCTTTGATTAGTTCGCCACTTAAACCCATAATTAGTGCTAAAAACAAACAATTTACCATCCCCCTTTGAAAATTCCTCTCACAGTCACATGCAACCTCACCCGCCCCACGACCCGACCCCCCATTATTTAACCGAGATTATTTTTATTTTATTTTAGTTTTAGTACTAATATATTTTAACATTGATAATTCAAATAAAAAAAAAAGAAAAACACGTAAAAGCAGCCAAATTGTGGAAGCAGATTTCAAAGAGTCTTCTTCCCTTCGCTTCCTCTCATCTCAAGTATCGAAATTGAACCATTTTCTTTTCAGTTTCTTTTTTTTTTTTTAAATTCTTTTCGTGTTCTTCTTCACTGATAGAACTTTAGTTGGAAGAACGAGGAGGCGAAGCGAGTTAGGGTTTTTGGATTCTTGAAATTACTTTGCGTTTTTTCTTTTGTATTTTATGGTGATGGGAGATGAGAAATCGACGATCGTGATGGCCACTAGAGAGAGAGAGAGTAGGGATCGAGAACTTCTAATCCCGGTCGCCGACGCCGCACACGATGATACCTCTAAACCTTCTTCTTCCTCCTCTTCTTCGCATCACGCCGGCCGCGAGGTTTATATTCCTCTCATTTCCTTTTTTTCTTTAATTTTTTTAAAACAGCTTTTTGGTTGTAAATTGTGGTTGCATTTATGATTGAATTCGATTTCACTTAGTCTACTGCTGTTTTGGTTGGTAATTATAGGATTGCATATGATTTTTCTGAATAAATATACTAGATAATAATGAACTTAATATGTTTTTTAATTTGAATAGGGAAATAGGTTTTTTGGTTTATAAATTGTTCATTATAGATGGGTAAGTAAACTGTTTTATACTTTATTGTGTTTGACTTCGCATTGTGATGTAGAATTGCAGAAGAATTTACTTGAGCTGTTAAAGATGAGGCTATGGCTTTTCTCTTCATTTGCAGATAGCTTTTAAACTGATTGTTTATAGGGCTTTGTAGGGCATTTGTGATAATGGTAGAATTTTTTTGTATCTGCGGTTTCCCTTTTTATCTTAAAATGCTGTGGAAATTTTGTTAAAGCCATATGTTACATGTTACTTGTATGCCTGTGTATTCAGTACCTGCCATGAATGTTCCTTGACTAAATGTAAGCCATTGGATTATAGGCTTTGATTGAACTTACTCTTCTGTTTATGAGACTTTACCCAGTGGGATAAGAAAATTGCTATTGTTTCTGATGGACATTTCTAAGAAAATGTGTGGTGCCTATGTAGGAACTGCATGCTTATATTATGCTCATGTACTTACGTGCGTAAATTTGATTTTCATTTAACTTCACCTGACAAACATTGTCTCATGCAGACTTTTACCAAAGTTGTCAGGAGTTGGGCGTCAAAGAAGTTCATGACAGGATGGTAAGCGGCCTTTTCATCTCATTACTTTAGTTTGATGAACATGTATTGGATATTGGTGCAATTATAATATGTAAGATATTAATTATATGCTTACTGTTACTGCTAGTATCTCCTTACCGAAAAAATTGTCTGTGCACACCTCCAATTCGGCTTCTTCTCTCGTATACATCAGCATGAATGAAAATGCTTTCTTTAATGTATTCAACCTAAATATATTTGTTTAGCTTTTCGATTTTATTTATAATGATAGTAACTTCCAAAATTTTGGGACAGTTAAATGTCTATCATCTCGTAAAATTTTGGTTATTTCCATCTTGAATTTTCCTAATTATTGCTGAACTCATAAACTTATAGTAGCTATGTTTTCTAGAAGAAAAAATCTGTTTATCAACTTTTTAAGTTTATGTTGTAGAATATCTGTTTCATTCATGATTTTATAGCAGTTGCTTATACATGGTTGTTTTGCAGTGTCATTCTGTTTCCTATAGCAATCACTTTCTACATAACATGGTGGTTTATTCACTTTGTTGATGGCTTTTTCTCTCCAATTTATGCTCAACTTGGAATTGATATATTTGGTAAGCATCTTCCTTTTTTTTTAATGGTACTTGAGGCTGTTACCGTGAGGGTTTGAGACCTGCGTCACTGGACCTAAGACTTGAGCGCCTACTTGTTTATTTAGCAGCTAAAAAGTTGTCTTTTGTCATTCCCATATGGTCCAACCTGTTAGTCTTTTCACTGCTTTTATTTGATCTTGGTCCTTGGAGTTAGTAAACTTTAGTTCTCTTTTCACCGCTTTAATTTGATCTTGGAGTCAGTAAACTTTAGTTCTCTTTTTGCCGCTTTAATTTGATCTTGGAGTTTTTAAACTTTAGTTCTCTTTACTTACGGCTTCTAAATGACAAGGATTGTACTGTCCTGCAATACTTTGAGAGAGTGTGGACAGCAGTAGTGATCAATATGAGAACTTGGATGATTTTCAATGTACTGGAGGATTCTTTTTTATCATCAATCATCTTTGAAGAAATTTTTCTTATGCTTACAGCATGCATAATACTTGTTTTTCTTGTTCACATGAAATTTATAGAGAACTAGACTTTGATAGTGTTGAAATAAAAGCAAATATTAATTCCATTCATCACATTTAAGTGTAGGACGAAGTGCTTATTAGATCATATATCTTTGAAAGGATATTTTACGAAATATTGTATGTATCAGAAGTAAACTAACATGGTTTTTCCGGTGGTCTTTGTAAATTACTGCATCTATCAGAAATGTACCTTATGATTGATGTTTGTCATTTTTTTACATATGATTCCTTTGAGCTTATCTACCATCTATTTAACTTAATATGTCTCTTGATGTTATGTCTTTCTTTTGCTTCTTGGATAGGGCTTGGATTTGTAACTTCTATAACATTCATTTTCTTGGTTGGGGTATTCATGTCATCTTGGTTGGGAGCATCTGTCCTGGGCCTTGGGGAGTGGTTTATCAAGCGTATGCCATTTGTTCGTCATATCTACAATGCTTCCAAGCAGATTAGTTCGGCCATATCACCAGGTATTCTTTCTGCTGGTTTTCTTCCACATGAGATGATTAGTTTGGCTGGTGATATTGTTAGTTCAGATAGTGTTGCTATGTGCCACAGCACTTATTGTGTTTTACATCTTTATTGTGTTACAGATCAGAACACTCAGGCCTTCAAGGAAGTAGCCATCATAAGGCATCCGCGTATTGGCGAATATGCATTTGGGTTCATCACTTCATCTGTTACTCTGCAGGTGGCGATTGATTTTTTTCCCCTTGAACCTATCATAGTTGGCATCGTTTCACGTGTTTCTGCAATTTTCTGATTTATTTATCATTATGCACCTTCTTTTTCATGATCGTATTGACAAGCATGTCTACATGTTTTTTTCTTCTCTCAAAACTCTTTGGACCTCTCGTTGCCTTGTGCTTTTGCTCCTGCATTCTCATTGGAATAGACTGCTAACCACAGAGAAAACATTTTCCTAACATGCAGCTATTGATTCTCCTCTTTGTTTTTCCTTACTTCTATCGAGCATATCCCCTTCCATTGTCATTCACGATGATAGTTGTAGGTGGTTCAGGAGGATTTTGCATGCAGATGCAATCTTCTCGTGATCTGCTTTTAGATCATATAAACAATTAATATGGGAATTAATGCCAATAATAAAAAAACCAATTGATATGGGAATCTGGTTGCTTGACTACTGTTTTTAAATTTCAGTAGTAGAAGAGCAAGATTTGAGATACATCAAGCATGCATTATGAAGAATGTTATTCTTATCATTTTTTTTTTGGAAATGCAGAGCTATTCTGGTGAAGAAGAACTATGCTGTGTCTATGTTCCCACGAATCATCTCTACATCGGTGATATATTCCTCATCAATACCAAGGATGTTATTAGACCAAATTTATCAGTTCGAGAAGGAATAGGTGAGGGGTTGATCTTTTTATTTATTTTTTATTTTATTATAAGAAATGCATGAGATATGAGATATGAGAGGGGGCTTATGTCATGTATATTAAAGAAAGTAGACAATAGAAGTATATTAAGCTATCATGTTTCAATCTATGCTTATATCTCATTCATTCATCCATTGCAGAAATTGTTGTCTCCGGAGGCATGTCGATGCCCCAGATCCTGTCTACAATCGATACACGTTTGCCTCTGGAAAGAAGTAGATCTGACAGAAGCTGAGATTTAAGGTGACAGTTGTAGAGTTGCTTATTTATTTGTATTTTCTTTGTTCTTCAGATTTGAGTCATCAGAACCTCCACACAATCCATGTGTTGGGCAATGCAGGATTCAGAATTAGATCATAAATTTTGTTGGTTGTGTCAAATTCTGGTGGCATATGTAACATTGCTTGTTTACATAGAATATATAACACTGTTTGCTTTCAAAATAGAGTTTGGTTGATGATAATTACGGGCAGTTTAGGAAGTTTGGTGTCGGATTGTGTTTCTTCCAACTTTTAGAAAGCAATGGTTCTTTACTGAATACTATGTTCTAGTCTCTCCTACTGATGTTTCTACCTTCCTTTAAGCTTGGTCTTTATAGAGAGCCTGTACTGATAATTCGATTAGATTCTGGTTCTAGTTTGGCACTCTGTTGAGACAAGGAGTCCGAAGATGCCACCTCCATGTTCCGGCCAGCCGTAATTGTCTGAAAGATCCGTGCGTTCATAACTGGGAAGCCTTGATTATCATGGAATTTTAAGTTCCGAAAGCAAATTTCATAAATAAAAAGAAAACGAATTGGATTTCAACATTTGAATATTCTTTCCATGACAGCCCCTAAGGGGCTTCGGCACCGTTGCAGTAAATGTTGTACATTTAGGACATGAATCATGTCTTGAATCATATTCGTATTTATTTGTGAATGAAGAAAAATATTATTAAGAGATCTAAGTTTTTGGTATTTGAGACTGTTAGGGATCGAATCCTAGTCCTTAGCCACTGGAACTAAGAGTCCAACACTCTACCAATAAGCCAAATTCCTATAATAACTTGATTCAACCCAAATGGGATTAGTCGTAAATCATTAACGGTTTGATAAAGAGTTGATTCGACTCGAATAATCCCCAATGGTTTGATAATAGATTCGACATGAATAATTCCATCGAGTTGATTCGACTCGAATAATTCTCAACGATCTGATAACTCAAAATAGGATTCGACTCTGAATAATTCTCAACGATCTGATAACTCAAAATAGGATTATTCGTAAATCATTAATGGTTAAATTGTGAATGGAGAAAACCATTATTAACGGTTAATAGGATTAGTCGTATTCGTATATCATTAACGCTTAATTGGATCAGGATGTGGATATCTGTAGATCCAACTCAACTGGACCTTACCGATCATAGTCCTGGCCCATTATTTTCTTTTTAACTGTCATGGGCCTGGACCAGGTCAATTAGGATCTTTGGCGTATGAAAACAGCAATGCGGCCGCGCGTATTATAGTAAACTTTTACGCTTCCGCAAAGCCGCAGTCCGCAAACCCTAGCTCGCGTTCGAGCCCCTATATATACCCTTGAAGGGTTCGTAAAGCAATATCTTGGTCTTCAACCGTAACTCTGGGCGGCTCTTCTTTCCTGGGTTTATGTTCTTATGTCATCATACCTTTGCTTTCAAAATAGTTTTTTCGTTTTCTGTTTCTGTAGATTAGGGTTTTATTTCTTCTTCAAAGTTTAAATTAAGAAAAGGGGACGGTGACGATTTCGTCAGTGAAAGGTCTCGTTCGTCGTAACGGTTGTTTTCAACAGCCTTGCCGACCATCCTGATATATCACCACCCATAAACCGAGTCCCAATCTTTTCTTATTTTTCCCCTTTTTTTCCCATTTTCCATAGTTTTTTTTTTTTAAATTTCTTTTTCGATTCGATTGCTAATGGATTTGATTAAAGTTGGCCGATGATTAAATGATTTTTAATGACAAGCATATGTCTGAATATTTCATGTTGATATGCCTAATCTTCTCTATGAGGCCGATTAACCCAGTCTATTTTCCTTCAATTAAAGAACTTTTTTTTCCCTAAATGTTAGAATTTTTTTTCCCAGAAAGTAAAAGATTGCTGATGATGAAGAATATGGTATTAATGTGATTTATGAATTTATCGGTGATTACATAAATACCTCTACTGCCTTCCTTCTGAGGCATTGTTTTTAACTTTTTATTCTCCTTGGAAAATTTTCATTGTCTAATTTAATTAAAATTATTTAAATAGAAAGATTTATTAAAGTTGTGGTCAAATGATGATTAACAAGCATAGTTCAGCTGATAATCCCCGTGATTATAAAAACAGCACTGTCTTTCGCTCCTATCTGATGACCCATTTTGTATTTTTCATATCAAAATCATATCTATAATTTCTGGGTTTTCTTTTCTAATGGATAAATTTGAAAAAGGATGGAAATATATGTTGGGAATATGATTTGGCAATTTGACCTAAAAGTGAATATGATCAAATACAAATGCAACGAGGTTATTTGAGCTCATTAAATTAAATAAAAATACTTAAATAGTCATGAAATTATTTTAGAAAATGAGATAATTTTCCTAGGAAATTTGGATTCAATGAGATGTACCCACAAAATATGGTTAAAAGATCAGATTAAAAGGAATTAAATTTATGGGTAAATACTCTTTATCTATGACCTAATTCTTATGTAGCAAAAAGATGTGGTTAAATACCCTAATTAAGCTTAGAAATA
Organism: Corchorus capsularis; assembly: GCA_001974805.1. Lineage (NCBI taxonomy): Eukaryota > Viridiplantae > Streptophyta > Magnoliopsida > Malvales > Malvaceae > Corchorus > Corchorus capsularis. Next base: position 68,915 of record AWWV01009123.1, read on the forward strand.
AATAATTTCTTAAATTATGTAAATGACAAGATTTGATTTATTCAATTAAAATGGTTTAATGGCCAAAAAAAAAATTAAAAATGTTTAACTTCAAAATTGAAATTTAAAGAAGGTTGAGACATAAATTGGAACGAAATACTGAGGCCCATTCGAGGCCCACATTGGATTAACGGGCTTCAATAACTTGACCCTAGGACTTAAAATTTAGTGTTGCCAAGCTCCTTAAAAACGGCGTCGTAAAGTCTCGCTTTCAACGATGCACGTGCACCGTTAGACATTAGTAGCTGACGTTAACTTTTAGTATTTAATTCAACCCACTAAAAACAAAATAAACGGAATCACTGCCGACACTCGTTCCCGAACCTCCCAGCTTTGCTTCCCAAACCTCACTCCGAACCTAAACTCTCCTTCCCAACTTACTCGTCTCGGTCTCCCTACTCTCTCTCTTCACTTCTGACTGTAAACTAAAAACAGCCGAAAAAACTCGAAACACTTTTTTCATTTTTTCCAATTCAGTTTAAAAACAGATCAACCGATCATGCACACGAAATCCGATTCCGACGTGACAAGCTCCGTCGACCCATCATCGCCGAGATCCCCAAAACGGCAACTTTACTACGTCCAAAGCCCTTCAAGGGATTCCCACGATGGCGACAAGTCATCTTCCATGCAAGCAACGCCTGCTTACAACTCTCCCATGGAGTCTCCTTCCCACCCTTCCTACAGCCGCCACTCTAGGGCCTCCTCCGCCAGCCGATTCTCCGGCAACCTCAAAAAAGGCCGGAATAATAATAATAACAACAATAACAAGAGAAATGAAAAGGGTTGGACTGAGTGTAATGTAATTGAAGAAGAAGGGGATTATGGGGAGTATTTTTATGGGAGAGATAAAGGGTTGACTCGAAGGTGTCAGATTTTCATGGGTGTTTTTGGGTTTATCGCTGTTTTCAGTTTGTTTTGTTTGATCATCTGGGGTGCCAGTCGTCCGTACAAACCTCAAATCGCTGTTAAGGTTTGCATTTTCCCAAAGTATTCAAAAATTTTCATTATTATATTCATATCCTTGTCGTTTTATGGGATGATTATATATTATATTATTATTTAATTACCCTCTGATTCCTTTGGACAGAAAACACCAGGAAAAAGTTGGACTAAAGACTAAAGTACAATAATTATAGATTTTTTCTTAATTTCTGCTAACTGAGAAAATTCTTGTTTTTTCCAGAGCTTGACAGTCCATAATTTTTACTTTGGAGAAGGAGCTGATATGACAGGAGTTCCAACAAAGATGCTTACAATGAACTGTTCTGTTAGATTGACAGTACACAATCCTGCTACTTTCTTTGGGATTCATGTTACTTCAAATCCAGTGGATCTAATGTACTCTGAAATTGTTGTTGCAACTGGACAGGTAAACATTAAATTAAATTCTTCAGACATTTTAGGAACCAATCGATCTTTTTGTCTACCATTTTTGGTCACTTAAGTTGTTGTAACTTTTGTAATTGCAGTTGAAATATTATCAACCAAGAAAGAGTAGTCGAATTGTGGTTGTAAATCTCCAGGGAGATAAGGTTCCTCTGTATGGAGCTGGAGCAAGCTTAGCAGTTTCAGACAATGGGGGTGGAGTTCCAATGAAGTTGATCTTTGATGTTCGGTCCAAAGGGAATGTGGTCGGGAAATTAGTGAGATCGAGGCATCGGAAACGTATTTCTTGTTCTTTGGTTATTGATTCCCATAGTAACAAACCTCTCAAGCTTAATAACAGTTCATGCCAATATGACTGAGGAATTTGGTGGAGTGGTGAATGTGATTCCCCTGCAAATCCACAGGGATTTGTTTTCCTTCTGGAAATGGTGGATTTTGGCCGGTTCGAGTCATTTCCAAAGCTTCAAGTGCTTGGTATGTGTGTGAAATGTGAAAGTAATAATTTGTTTAGAAGATAGTACTATCATTTAGATCAAATTGAGAAATTCTTTTAAGTTTAATTTGTTTCTGGCTGCTGCCTGCCTGGAGAGAGATGATTCATATGAACAATAATCTTGGTGTAGGTTATATATTACAGTGTATATGTAAGTTCATAGGATGATTTTGATTCATTAAGAAATTCCTTATGTTTCCAGATATGTTAAGAGAAAGTTTACCTTTTCTTTTCTGTGATGAATTGGTAAAACAAGATTTATGTTTATATCTCAGAATGTTATAGTATTATTTTATTGTCTTCTAGAATGGGAGTATTACTACTATAAAATTGAATAAAACAACTTTTTTTTTCCCTGATAATTAGCAATTTATTATCCTGAAAAAGCAAAGTATCAGAATTTGCTCAAAGAGCAAATTGACAAAGCTTACAAATGAAAACTAGCAAACTGAGTTCTGAGGACAGAGATCAGGAATAAACTTTAACTAAACTGGAAATGAAGAAATTGAATAAATTCACTGCAGAAATTTGAAGTTACATAAACATTACAGGTGTGTCAATCTGTTATTGAATGAAGATAATATGATTATGAGTTATGACAGGCCAAAAAAGGGGGCCTGTTTTACAAGAATAGCATTCTACCACTTATCAATGAAGTTACAGCAAATTATGGGGAAAGGTAGAAGAAGATTTAAAGGCTTACAATGAGTAAGCAAGGAAAATGGCATTCAAACAGCCAAAGGATTACTTAAACAAAATCAGTAGGCTGAATATCTATTCAGATGCTTTTACACTCTCCTGCTTGTCGATTGCACAACCGCGCTCAAGCACCGTGCTACCTATCCTCTTTGGCGGCCAATATCGTAATACCGATCTTCCTATGATATTCTTGGTAGGGAGGGGACCCCTAAACAAAGATTAACTCAAGAAATCAGGAAAAAGGATATGGGGGGAAATTAACCTATTAGCTCAAAGGATCACCTGTTAAGAGCATAATATCTTACCAAACGTGTGAATCATAGCTATTATTTCGATTGTCACCCATCACAAAAACTGAATTCTCCGGTACTCGCTGCAACATGAACAGCATTAAGCAACCAGAATATATGGAACAAACTTACTGTTAAGGCATTGTTACAAGCATGAACGAAAAGCAAAAGATTTCTTTCTCTTCTGTATGCTTCTCTCTCTTCAGGTAAAAAACAGAAGTATATCTACTACATAACTTGAGATTAATTTTCTGCACTCATAAAGAAACATATATCAAAGCTATAGAATTCCAAAGATGGGAGTGGAGACAACACTTACAATGGGTGTCATTTCGTAAGAAGGCGCTTCATTGATGAACTCTTCATCTCGTTCAACCCCATTAACGATAAGCTTTCCATTATGAACCTGCAATGGAACATATTATCATTATTTCACCCATGAAACCAAATAAAAGTTAATAATGCATCAAACAGGAAAAGGGGAATAACTGCAAAAAAATGACACTTTATATGTAACTCAGGTATGTAAGATAATATGTCCCTATGTCTAGTATGTGGAGGGCAAAGAGAAACAAAGTGGATGACCTGCAGATACATCATTTTATTCTATTGACTCCCTAGGTTTTTGTGGTCTCACACCAGAACATTCAAAATCAATATACTGTAATATGTTTTTAAATTCAGTCATAAACAAATGCCAATCAGCTAAATGAAAGAGAAAAACAAAAAAGCTACAAAATTCTCAGAATGACCTCACCTCCACAGTATCACCTTCCTTGGCTACTATCCGTTTAATGAAGACATCTTCATCAGTATATCCTACTTCCTGAAGAACTGGTGGACTTTTGAAAATCACGATATCATTAGCACATGGCTTCCTGAAGTAGTATGAAACCTGACAATTTCAATAAAAAGAACTGTCACGTGCTAAGAACATACCGATAATCTAATTATCAATGTCGTATAAAGCAAAATAAGAAGCTTCGATGTTCACGTCAAATCCCCTCTTTCCTGATTAAAGTTCTTGGTAAATCCTATATGCCATTGCCACATTCATATCAAGAAACATATCCTTTAGCAGTAGTTTAAAACTGACAAAGATGAGGCATAAGAATCTTTTCACTTTCAGACTTAGCATTACTATGACCACTAATAAAACAAATATTACAGGTGCGTTCTAGATATGATAATCTAAATATCAAATACCATAGGGAAAACCAACTTTCAAGCTCACTTAAGCACCAAAAGCACGAATTCTACTTCCCGTGAGTCCTATGCATCAATCTAGTCAAATGCAAGTTAAAACTTAAGACCATAAGATGGAATACATTTAATATAATCAATCTAGTCAAGTCTATTCAGGCATTTCACTCATCCTAATTCACTATAGAGGTGCTGTTTTCTATTCTTAATTAAAGATAAGCATATTTCTTCAACTTCACAAGAAGGTTTCTATAGGTTTTATTCAAATTCAACCTAAGAAGAAGCCTTTACCAGAGAACTAATAATAATGAAAAAGATAAACACAAACATCAAACAATCAATGTTTCAACTGGAAACCTTATGCATTCAAAACCTTTTTTTTTCCAATTAACTAACTATGGAACAAAAAAATAACTACCTTCTCGGCAACAACTCGATCCCCAACATCAAACGTAGGATACATCGACAACGAAGGAATATACCTCGGCTCAGCAATAAATGTCCGGAAAGCAATCGATATTGCCACTGCAGCAATAACCGTTGTTGCATCATCCTTAGTAAAACTCAACCATTCTGGCGTCGATCCACTCTTTTTCTCTACCTCTCCATCTTCTCCATCTCCGTCACCACCGCCACCGCCACCGCCTCCGCCACCCCCGGAGTCCACGGCGACTTTGGTCTCTTTACCCGAGCCTTTAACCCCATAGCAGCTAAGTCTTTCAAAATTGCTTATGGGTCTTAAAGATGTTCCCTTTTCTACCTTAAACCCCTGAAAAGTTGGAACTTTGAAGGGAAAATTGAAATGGGCATGGCTAAAAAGATGGGGTTTTGAAGTTTGGTGGAGACTGACGATATTGAGATTGGGGGTTTTGAAGAAGGTAACTGAATTGCAATGAGAGTTTCTTAAGGGTTTGGAGAATTGGGATGAATTTAGATTAGGGTTTTGAAAGGAGAGGAATGGAGATGATGATGAGTGTAGTGATATCACCATCTCTCCTCAAACAAGTCAAGAATCCAATCTTTTGAGGATTTGAAAATTAAAATCTAAGCCAATAAATATGGAGGAAGTGGAAATCCTGTACATGTAATAATATTAAAATATTTCTACAATCAGTTTAACATTGGCTGTTTGAGTGGAGTGGGTCCCCCTTTACCCACTTGTATTGTCAGGACTCTTAGGACTAATGAATTGCTAAATGAATATCAACAACAACACGTGAAGAAATCCAGAAAATTATCAAATGAACAAAGAAAAAAAAAAGAAAAGAAAAATCCCTAACATATCTAGTTTTACTGAAATTTCCCAAATTTTAGTTTTATTTTAAAAAATAAGTTGTCAAAGATTGTTGTTTAATATCTAGAGTTTGAATTTTGCTTAGGGGGGGCAAAAGAAACTCTTTTTGCCCAAATTCAGACATTCTATGCTAAACTTATAGTCAGTTGAGACTTGAGACTGTGGAGTTCAATCACATTGATCAGGAATTAAGTTTGTTTTTACTGTCTTTGACTTGTTTTGATCCACAAAATGATAGTATAAGAAGAGACAGAACATGAACAAGAAGAACAGAATCCTCAAAGACTAATAAAGCAAGTTCTCAGTATGAGAGATACAAGGGAGATTGCAACTAGATAATATACTATATATGAAAGATCCAAAAATGGGTATTCACTTGTCAAAATATAAAAGTAAATTCTGTTACTTTCACAATGAAATTTGAGAGTAGCCTTTTTTATAGCCTGCCTGATACCAACAATGTGTATATATATCACTGCAGGCAAAACCATTTAATTACCTAAACACAATGATTGTATGATCAACAGATCCAATAAATCATAAATATGAAAGTATGTGTTGAAGAACAGCTTCAATATCTACAGCTTTGAAGTTATCAGCCTTTTCGAACCCCATGGTGCCGGAAAAAATCGAGCCACATGATCTCTGGACAACTATCCACAAGTTCTCATCAGTTAATGAATACCAATTTACATGAATTTACATACTGCACATGCATCTTATCCATTCTTGTCAACTGCTTCCGGCATATAGTACTCCCTGGTTGCACCCCAGAAACACTAGCATGAGCAACAAATACAGATGAAGAGTGGTATTTCTTCAACACCATTTGGCTTCTAGTTTTAGTAGTAGATGATCCATTTTGGTTGGTCATTGCTACTCCGGGTATCTGCAAAACATTAGAGTAAGAAGCACTAAGGTTTTGTTTCTTTAAAATCTTCTCGAAACCCTCGGCTGCAGGTATCTCATCTGAATTTTTTGAAGCAATTCCTTGATCTATACTTTTTACAATTCTTCTTGCTTCATTTAGTAAACCAATGGCACGCCAAGCATCCGCAACAAGCTGCATGGTGCTCCTGGAAGGAGAGATACCCTTCTCTTCCATCATCTGCAGGATTTCTTCAGCTTTCCATGGCAGTTTTGCTTCTCCATATCCCCATATTAAAGTCTCATAAGTAGTCAAATTGGGGGAAAGACCAAGTTCACACATTTTCTCATAAACTCTCACTGCATGCTCCATTTTTCCAGCAGTGCACCAGCCACCGATGATGGTTGTGAAGATCACAACATTTGGGTGCAGACCAAATTTGCCCATGGAATCAAGGAGTGACTCAGCCTCTCCTGGCTCCCCGGCACGAATATAACCCTTTGCCAGGATGCAAAATGCAGTGACATCAGGTTCTATACCAGCCTTCACCATATCATCGAAAATCTCCTGGCATTTGTCCATCATCCCTGCTGAGCTCCATGCATTCATGATCGTGCTAAATGTTACAACATCTGGTTTGACCCCAAATTCTTCCATCAGTGTCAGTGCCTGTCCAATTTATGCTTTTTGTAAGCAAAATGTCAACAAGAAACATGATAATTTAAATAATTGTTTCAAATGCTACACAACTATTATGTGAAACCTGTGTTTAGAGTAGGTTCAAAAGCAAAGTTTGCCCCTCCCCCTGAACTATGCTAAAAGTGTCAAATAAGCCCCTGAATTATTATTCAAGTCAAATAAGCAGAATCTTGTAATATTTTTAGCTAACTAGAGCAGACTGACTATTTTAATCTTCATCTTCCTTTCAGTACCAAATCTTAGCATACGAAAAATTGAAATCATCCAGATTAAAAAATACTACAATGCAGTTGTCCAAAGAGAAAGCTTCATACTCGAATCTCTCCAGTGATGGAAAAGTTCAAACTCGGAAGTAAAAGTTCTCTGTCTTCATAATACAAGTATATTATCCTTAATCTGTCTTAAAAGCCTGTTACTTAGCACATGTAAAAAAGGCCTATTGCATGATTCCAGGATGCAGTATATAGCACTTTGAACATGTTTCTAGTAGATGAAGGATAAAAAAAATACACACATCAAGGTAGAAACTTACCTCATCAACACCTTCGGTATCTGTAACATCAAGAAACCCTTTGATTAGAGAGTTGAAAACAACAAGATTTGGCGGCACTCCTAGGTCCTTCATCCTGTAGACAAACCTCAAAGCATCTGACATATTACCTTCTTTACAATATCCTGTTACAATGATACCGCAAGTTCGCACATTGGGTGCCACTTTGTTATTTTGCATCTCAAGTATCATTTCTTCAGCCCTATAGGTCTCTCCAGTCTGAGCATAGGCTCTTGCTATTGTATTGAAAGTGACAACATCGGGATGCATACCAGACTTCACCATTCTATACATTACATTCCATGCTTCTTTTATGTTATTTTTGTTGCACCAAGCTCTAATTAGAATATTATATGTCCTCTCACTTGGTTGCAGATGTTCATTCTGCAACATAATCTCCAGTAATTTTGAAGATTCTTCAGCCTTACCGATATTTCCGTATCCTTTAATAAGGGTATTAAAAGTACTGGTCGTGGGCTTGCATCCACTGTTCTTCATTTTCTGAAAGATTTTCATGGCTTCTTTCATGTTTCCTGATTCAGAAAAGGCATTGATGATTGCGTTGAAGAGGATTGAATCAGGCTTCATACCACTCTCTTCCACTTTGGAGATAAGTGAAGTAATGGACTTGTAACGTTTCTGGCGGGTCAATGCAGCCACAAGAGTTGTGTAGGTCACAAGAGTTGGCTTGTGTCCTTCTTCTGTTAAGCTGTTGAAAATGAAATGAGCTTCTTGAGGCTTCCCCTTCTCAATCAGAACATTCATTAGTTTTGTTCTTGCATGAACAGTCCGGCAACTATTGTTTCCCGAGCATATATCACATTTGGATTTAACTTCAGAGTCTGTAGAAGCTTTAACAGAATGTGACTGGACATTCTCATGCACATGTGATATCTGCAATGTTCAAATCAATCATAAATTTATCGTTACCATGCATATGACAAGCATCATTTAGATGTTGGTTATGATGGACTTGGATGCAGTTTAGGTATAGGTAGATGCAACCAGGCCAAATTCTGTAAGACTAGACAAAATCTAAATTATCAGATGTCATAAACTGATTATTGAAGAAGCAGAAGGAAAACCTTGTTTATAAAACTCTGTTGCTTATAAAACTAATGATCTATTAGTAGACTAGGACAAAATTTTCAGCAGAAACCAGTTGCTTGGGATTCAATAAGACTAGTTAATGCATCATTATACTAAATTGAACAACATCCTAAATTTATAACTTCACCAAATGGGAGCACAGAAAAAAACAGTAGGAGCAACAATACCGCAACTGCTGAGGCTTTAACCGGCTTCTTGCTCCTGATTGTTCCTTCCTGATGTTTACCCATGGCAATTGACCTTCTCTCAGCCACACTATCCAAAGTTTCTTCTCTGCTTTTCAATGTCCAATGAACCACCAGCTGACCTTTGTGGGATTGAAAATAATCACTTTCATGCCATATGTGGAAGCCTGAAACTTGATTTCCAACACAATTTCCTCTGCTCAAAGGTTACACCTGCAGACCCCTGTGCTATACAGAACATGAGAAGCAGCAAAATCAACATGTTATGCATCACAAAAGCAAGAATGATTTTTCAACAAGAACTAGGCTTCCCCATTGGCACCAGAAAGTAAAAAATGGAATGCAACGACAGGAGAAGATTCATAAACCCGCCCAACTGATCAGTCCATCAAAGCATTTGTTAAATGTACCAGAACAACAGGAATTTCTAAATTGTCAGAGTCATAGATATATAGCATGAAATGATACAAGTCTGCTTTTTAAGCAGTTTCATCTATCTGCACACCTCTAAACTAAGGTTAATTTCCTTGTAATGTTATATCAAGTACTAAATATCTAGCAATTTTATACACTATTCATCTTACACAACTTAGTTGTAAATGAACCCAGTGACTATTCTGAACACAGATCCATGATTCAAAGATTAGCAAGGAAAACCCAAGTAAGTTATTTCATCCAAATCCAATCCCAATCAAAAGCAATAACAAAGTCAGTTGTAAGCTAAATTTACAATAAGTACTATCTCAAATCTCAACTCACTTAAAAAACCCCCAAGCAACATATTTCAATAATCAAATGCATAGTTCTCTATCTACAGACAGATTTGAATGCAATTTTCATGCATCATCACAATGAATGTTGAATGATCAGATTCAAAGCCTAAGAATAACTTTCAGCCTTTTTCCTTTCTCCATGTTCAAGAAAATGTTTGCATATTACAAGAACGTTGATTCAAAAATGAAAACTTGGACATACCTCTAGAGGCAGGAAGCTGCAAAGGGTGGAAGGAGAAATGGGTTTTGCATGGTTAGAGACAAGAGTTGAGAGTTTGTATTCTGGAACATGCAAAGTACTATATGTAATGTAATATAATGATGTAAGAAGAGTTGAAGTATGTTGGAGTTTAGTGAAGTGTGCTTGTGTTTTGACATCCACTAGGGATTCTTATCCACAAAATATTATCAGAAATAGATTCTTTGGATAATTTTCTGAGGCTGTCAAAATTTTGTTGGCTAAAAAGTACTTGTACATTATTTGTGGAACCAGCTGCTGCCACGGCAGCCTTTTGCTCCTAAGGTTATTAACATTTTAAAGAAGACCCTTGAAACAAACATATTTTCAAGATATTATGCAAGAAAATTGAGAGCCTACGTGGATTAAAGTAATGCTATAAATATTTTTAAAGGTTTTGGACAGTATATTCATGGACTTTTTTCTCATTGAGATATACAAAATTTATTCAGAATACATAATTTTGTTTTTATTGATTGCAACTTGGGCGATGCTGCCTACTTTGTTATTAATTTTACTTGTATGACAACCATTCTCAAACCCCACTTTGTTGCTAATATTAGTGGCTTACTAATTATAGATGCTTAGTACATAAATTTAAGCATTAGATGGAAACTTTGTGGGGTGGGTGACCCCTCCACAAGCCATAGCCAATAGAACTAGTTCAACTCCACATAAAAAAAAAGGAAAAAGAAAAAAAGAAAACTCATTTTTTAATGTTTTTAATAGTACCCTTTTATGCCAAGACTTATGCCAGCAAAATTAATTTTTATAATAATAATAAAATTATTAAGAGTCATGGATGACTATGAAGTATGAACAGAGCACCAACCTCAATTGCCAAAACAAATAAAAATGCTGTAATGCTGTATATTTGTTTTAATAAAAAAAAAACTTCAATTATTAGTATTTTGTTAATATATAATCCTAAATTTCCTAATAAACAATAGTCAAATTAGTTTTATTTTGATTTTGAATAGAAATAATGAAGAATTTTTTCTTCTTTTTAATTGTATTGTTTTAAAATTTAAGACTTTTAAGTAGCAGTCACCCAAATGAGATGCTGATGATAAGTCATGGAGATAGGCATGGGCTGACCTCCTCCTGGCAAGGTGCTAATCAATAAGGACATGGCTTCCAAATTTCTCTTATAGCCTTCCCTTTTCCCCTCTTTTCCTTCTTTTCCCATTCTTCCCCTTTCTTCTCTTCTCTCGTTTCTTGATTTTCCCATTGAATAAAATGTTGAGGATATGGAAATGGTACCAAAGCTGCTTATCTCTTCATCCTGTCAAAACCCAAGTTATAAGCTCAGGATTCCTTTGGGGCATTGGGGATATTGCTGCTCAATACATCACCCATTCCACCGCAAAGAGACATCTTCAATTTAAAGTAAGCGCCTTTTCCCCCTTTTTGACAATACCCAGAAAGAAAACCCCCCTTTTCTCTCTCTGTCGATTTTCTTGGTTTTATGCCCATTCTTTATCTATTTGAGCTATTGGGTATCTCTGTTATTGGTTATTTGGTTTGAAAGTTCATTTTTTTCCTTGTTTTGTTTGTGGAATTGGGTACATGCAAACTTGGTTTTTAGGTTGATTTCTTGTGGGTTCTTGCAATCTTCAATGGGGTTTTTATTTGGGGTTATTCCCATTTATCCTAGCATTGTTCCTTCTAAGTATCCTTGATTCTTCTGTTTGCGTTTATTGAAGTTCATAACCCTGTCTGCTGTTGAATGCTATGGATTGCTGATGTTTAAGGAATTTCTAAAGGTTCCAGTTTTAAGTAGTTAGGTAAATTGAACTTTATGTTGGGTTGTATTTCATAGGGCATTATTGAAAATTTATGGCATTAGAAGATGATTGGTTCCTGTTCTGTAATACAGAGTTATCTCTGTGTCATTTGATGATGGCTTCCCTGTTTTCTGGTCTAGATTCTAAATTACAGTTTAATGGTGTGCATACATGTAATGCAGTAAATTTAGGTCCATTAGACATTCTAATGTCCTACAAGGGTTCACTTGAAGATAGAAAGAGCTTCTAAGCACAACCTGTCCACTGTGTTATTCTCTCTTTGCGGTTATGGTTTAAACTGTTAGTCTTTAACACTTCTCTAATCTTGGAAATGCAAAAGTTATCATTATCAATGCATTCCCATAGTTTATGTTACAATGGATTCAATGATGCTATATTGTGCATCTTTTAGTGGTAAAAATGTTAATAACTAGTGAAATAAGCTTTGGTCACTAATTCTATCCTTTTGGATAAATTGATTTGAAATATCTTATATGATTAATTATGCCATTAATAAATATAAATCTTCAGTATTCTGTTGCTGCGGTAAAATAACTTGTTCACCATATAACTCTTCTATACGGTTAGTTCATCTTTGTGTTTCATAACAAGCAAAACAAAACTTTCCCACACATATACCTCAATTGAACTGTATAAATTATTTCCAAATCATGTTCCAGGAATTTTTGTCAGTCAAGCAGTTGGTTCTTAGGAGTTTGCCTTTGGTTAGTCTTATGCTTCTGGTTGATAGTAATTTAGGGTAGTTTAGGGTAATTTATCATTTTCCCGGTGCCCATGGCTTTCAATTTTTGTGCCTTTTCCTTTTGCGAGTACTTCTTTAGTGCTTAGACTGACAGCTTTTCCAGTGTGACAAAGGTGAATCACTGAGAAGGAAATAAAAGAATTTAGATCATCCTTTATTCTATTCTCTTTTTGCATTGAGCTTACCACTGCTTCTATATGGCATCGTTGTGTCAGAATCTCGAAGTATAACATTTTTCATATTGACCATTAAGTGCACATGTATGTTCTGTATAGCATTTTCTTGTAACCCATTGCCCAATGCATTGTTCATTGGAAACATGAGTTAAGTTATCATAATTTCTATTCATCATTTTGAGTGCTTCCTAAAGTTAGATTCAGAATAGATCAGCGCTTCTTGCAGTTGTAGGACAATAATTGACATTCTAAGTTGCCAGGATGCAGAGCAGGAATTTAAAGTCAACTGGAAAAGGGTAGCTATCACAAGCACGTTTGGATTTGGCTTTGTTGGACCAGTTGGGCATTTCTGGTTTGTTCTTTTTCTATCTCCTTTCATGTAGTTATTTAGCATGATTTTTGTTTATTTGCTGAACTATACCACCTTATATATCACTGCCTTAATTAAGAATGAGTTTGGTTTCAAAAGAAAAAACATCAAAGATAGTTCTTGGGGAGCATCTGATAGTTAGTGAGAAAGAATGTTATAAATTATGTGATTTTCTGATAAGTCTTTTTTTAACATTCTACATGCATCCAAGAAGTTTTACTGAGGCAAAATTGCTTAGTAGGGGCAAGAAATTCCACATCCTCGACATGTCAAACATGGTGCCCCACATACATCTTAGAAGAGTTTGCTGAATTTTTCCAATCTCTTCCAGAATAGTAATATGTAGAAAACTGTAAAGAAAAATTGTAAACGAGAGTTAGAACTAGCTTTTGAAGTGTTATTAAAAAAATTGTGTAAGATTGCAATGGTAAGTGCCTGTTGAATTGGTTATGCTGGATACGGTTCACAGTGTGAGCTGGCGACCTTACAACATGTCCTTGCTCCATGTAGGTATGAAGGCTTGGACAGGCTTATAAAGGTGAGGCTTCAACTACGCCCGAAGTCAGCCAAGTTTGTTGCTGCCAAAGTTGCAATGGATGGCCTTATCTTCGGCCCCTTTGACTTGTTTGTGTTTTTCACTTATATGGGGTTTTCCATGGGCAAAAATGTTGCTCAAGTGAAGGAAGATTTGAAGAGGGATTTCCTCCCAGCCTTGATTTTGGAGGGTGGTGTATGGCCAATTGTTCAGGTCGCAAATTTCCGATATGTTCCTGTGAGATACCAACTCCTTTATGTTAATATCTTCTGCTTGTTGGACAGTGCCTTTTTGTCATGGATTGAGCAACAAAAGGATGCTCCGTGGAAGGAGCGGTTTACCTCTTTTACCTCATTGAAGGAACGAGGAGGCGAAGGCAGATTTTGATTTTTCTCCCCACCTTTTGTATTTTTTCTCTTACTGATCAAATTCCAAAGTGTAAAACAGAATATTCATGTATTGTACTGTTGAAAGAATTAATGAACAACCCCAAAACGCCAACGGGGGTTTTAGATGTTGGGATTTGGGGAGTTGAATTGTTTTTCAGCTTTCATTAATGTGCAATCAATCTTCACTCAAACCCTAGCTGGGTATCTGTTGTCAATTCTTCTTGAATCTGTATGCATTATCATCGACCGGTAAACTATGGGTGATTGTTTGTTGAGGTGCAGGGATTGGGGTGAATAAGCTTCTGGTTGCTTAGATCACCAAAATGATAGGCCAGAGAAGACAGAATCACACGAATCAAAAATGGGTCCCGTGAATTTCTATCAGCATCAGCAACACTTCCCAAAACTTATTCTTTTATTGCAATTTGTTGAATCAATGATCCTTCCCCATAACTTCACTTTGCTTGATGATAGGAAGGACAGAAGTCAAGAATGGAATGCCAATTAATCAAATGGCTAAGCTACAAAGTAGGAAATTCTGTTCTGTTTGAGATATAAACAATCCTGATGTGCCCAAGTTCAAAATAGACTGGCATAATTCCTCAAGATAAAAGCACAATGTAAGAAAAATCTTTGACATAAATATATAATTGTTAACTGTTTGGCAATGCTGTACATGTAAAAGAATGGCTCTGCACTAAAATGTACAAGGAAAACGATGTTACAATCCTACAAAATAAAGAAATGAATTAGAAAGGGAAAAGGTAGATGTTAGGCCTAAGGAGAGCTTTGAAGTTAAATCAAGTTCAGTTACAACATTGATCATGATGCATGCTCAGAGTTCCTTCAAACTTTTTCAGGACTGGAAACCCCAGGCATGAATAAAATCAATACGCAGTGGAGTGAAACTACGATGACTAAAGAAAGGAACTGTGTCCTCCCCCAAGTGGTACTCTTGGCTTGAATACAGCAGAAGCCATCAAGAAAGGGCAATTATTAAAGCCAATGATCTGAAAGAATAGAAGTAAAAATATTTGTTAGGGAAAAGAAAGATTCTAATGAACTCCAGACCAGTCTAAAAGAAATAAAGGAATTGTAAACATGATGAAGCTGTTTACTATCAAGATTGGCTTATATCTCTTCTAATATAATATAGCAGAAAAGAGATGGAGGAAAAATGCATGAACGGATTTTTTCTACAAGTAGCTTCAATGATAAATTTGAATGCGGAGGAAAGAATGAATTCTGCACATAACATTTAAAAGAAGTCAAAGGCTTTGGATGAGACGGTACAATTTATCACTTTTAAACGAGAAGAGTTTAACATACCGGGATGCTTAATAGCTGTCCTTGATGATTGATCAGGACTGGAAAGCTTCGTCTTGCTGCAACAGGGATAGACTTCAGTAATTTAAGAGCTCCTTTGGCCGATAACCGCGAATAGTGTGAGCATATATTAATGTTATTGGTTAATTGAAGTTTTGTCACTTCAAAATTATCTGAACTTGGGTACTTTGACAACTCAGCAAGATAGAGCCAATCAGCCTCAATCATGGGACGCACCTTGACTACCATGTCATGCCTGTTTTGGCAACTACACTGACTCTGCTGAATTTCACCTCCCAAATATGAGAAACATGGAGTTTCCTTGGGAATCACATTGCTAGAAATTTTCTCTCTTAGTTTCCATGAGATAATGAATCTATTCATGAAGTAGCATGTTTGCCCATGGAGAAGTGGTTCACTCAGAACTGAACCAACATATTCATTTTCTTGATTTGATCCAGACTCAGACACAACTTCAGTTTTAGACTTAAAATGTTTGACTTCCTCCCTTCGCAATAAAATGATGTTTCTATAGGTTGACTCACTGATAATGTGTAGTCTCAAGGCCTCATCTAAAACTGATGCAGATTTCATGTCCAGAAACTGCACTTGGGATGCATCTGTTACCAAGTTTTTTGAATATGATTTTGCATTTGCTATAATTTGTTCCAACTCATTTGACAAAACATGCTTCTGTTCTTCACCGGACTGTATGTGAAATAATTCTGCTTTTGAAGGCAGAGGACCATTAACAGAGCAGCAGACCAGAGCTTTAGTCCCCTTAGACCCAGGAGCTGGACAAATGTAGCAGCCAGCAGCAGTAAGCGAGGTCTGCAGAAATTTTAAAAATTAACAATCAAGAATTTGCACTTGCAATAGAGAACAAAAGTAAACATATTGCAAAACCAATGCAAATAAGGGTTTAATGAAAGCAAAGTACCTTGCATGGAATGGTGCGTAAATATTGCAACAGCAACTTTGAAGTGCTACCTCTAACCGGTCTCTGTCTTTGTGAAATAAACTGACAAGTTACAAGAAAATGGAATTAACAGAAGCATTCCAGATCCCTCACAAAAAGTAGCAAAACCAAAAATGGTTTACTACCTGTAAAACCAATGCAATATATTTAGACAGGCATATGTCCTCAATATTAGATGGATCAAGTGCCTCTAAATCGAGAACTGCATAACCCCGCTGCAAAAGTGATAATCATTAATGAATTCACTTGCTTATTATATTAAAGCATAATGGGGAAAAAAAGAGCTTCCAAACATCAAAAGAATACTTACATCCACTATAGTGACAGTTTGGTTTATCAAATTGTTACAAATTTGATCAACATAGGTTCGTTCTTTCCGACAGGCAGAAATAACTGCTTGTAGTTCAGACTTAAAGATACCTGGAAAATACAGAGAAGTTAAATCAAAATGTGTAGCCTAAACAGTAGTCCTCTCCAAGAAGGGTATGAATAAACATGGTAATACTAGAAAATTTAACAATGAGTTCTCATATGACCACAAGCTTTGGCAACTCAGCGGCAAGATCAGTAAGGAAAACCATCATATATAACAGCAAGTTAGAAGTTTAAGCAACAAGATTGGTATGCATGATAGCACTATCAATATGACCAAAACTGTCACATGTATCACTACTTACATGATGACAAATTTCCTAATGACATCCGAATTCTATTCCGAGCAAATAATGGACTTCGATTAGTTGGATCCTCAACCCAATTCTGGTTACTCCCTTGACATATCTATCACAAGGGTGGGGGGAATTCATTTAGAGCTTATAAGAATACTAGAAAAAGATAACATAAAGAACAGCATAAGAGTCGATTGTATTTATTGTTAAATTCTTTGCGCTAACCTTGTACATGTCTTCTTTTGAAAAATCCAGTAGCGGTCTTACTAGAAGAATGCTATGATTTTTCCAATCTTCATTACAAAAATATGCATTTGAAGAGAACACTTGAGACATAAATGCCATGCCAGCAAGTCCAAGGACCCCACTATCACGAGATGATCTGAGAATCAATAACTCTGCCTGCATTGTGGCTCAAAAGGAACTACATTCAGTAACCATTCTGTGCATTTGTATTTTGATCAATTCAGTGAGAAACTTCACTAAAAAGAGTTCAGTCGTTCCTTTTTCAGCTTAAACTAATTCAGTATGGATCTTTTACTTACAAAAACATAGGAATAGCTAAAGGCTTATATATGCACAAGAATGCAAACTATATGAAGCAAAATATGTTGGTAAAAACCTGGTCATCTGCATGATGTGCAACAAGTAAAACACTGATCTGGTTTTGCATACAAACATCTTGAAATATTTTATACCTGAAATTCAAGCACAATTTAAGGGAGAAAAAGCTTCTAATCAAACAATTATCCTTGTCAAACTGAACCACAAATGCTTAACAAAGTATCTTGATTAAAAAAACAAAAAATTCAAAAGGGGAGAGACAGAAAACCTTCTATCACGAGCAGCTTCTTGCAAATGACCTTGTTTTGGTTTGCCATTCAACCAATCACAACGGGAAATCTCACATCTGATTCCTACACAAAAACCATGTTAGCCATCCAAAGATAAAGTCACAAACTCAACATTCACTGATAAACTAGATATATAATATTACCCATTTCTGAAACCCGACGCCCCACTAGACTTGCTTCATCTTTGCTCTCTGAACGTAGCCCATGATCAACAATTATGGCCAAAAGACCATCAATGAACTTCCCATTTCTGTCACTTCCATATAAACCTTCAGTTTTCCAATTAGCTGCTAAAACACACAAAGCCATACTATCTGGTCCCCCAGATACTCCTAATGCTACAAACAAAATAAACCCAAAAAGAAAATTTCAGCATAACCAAGTTCAGTTTTTCAATTTTTCCAGGCCTCCTAATGTCTTACTTCGATAAACAAATAGAAACCCAATAAAGAGAAGAGAGAAAAGAAGCTAACCAATACGGTTGTGGGGTTTGAGTCCAGCCATGGCCATTCGCCTGGAGAAAGCTTCATTGTACTTGGCCATATCTATTATAGTTGGCGTTTGGGACGCAACGCAATGGCAAAAGACACGCCTTGAAGCAAGAATTTGAGGTTGCCGGTGTGGCTTGAACAGGATTTTCCGTCTTGTCAATGAAAATGAAAGCTTGGCTATGGTTCTGCTTCGTGAACAGAGGAGTAAACCTCCTCGCTCCATCTTTCTGGGTTCAAACGTTCGATCAGCTCAGCGTTGCAGCCGCGTGCACCGCTGCGTTTTATCTCCAAAAAAGAAAATAATTTTTTTTACTTACCACGTGGCATTTTAACCTTTTTTACTGTTGTATTGAGGTAAAACTTGAAATTTTCGTTTTTGTCCTCCGTTTTAGATTCGAAGGGAACGAGGTTGTCTTGTCGGAAACGGAAGATGTTCTAAGTAAAGTTAAAACAGAAAAGAGAGAGAGAAAGATCATCTCATGTTTTACTTTTAGTTTAGTTCTTGTTCTTGTTCTTGTTCTTCTTCCTCTTTTTCTTTCTTCGTTTCTCTAAAAACCGATGACGGGATTTTCCCGCCAAATTAATCAACCATTAACGCCTCAAACATCATCATCATCATGTTCCCAACAATTCAACCTTCATTTCCTCTCAAATCTTCCCTTTTCTTTCTTCTCCTTTCCCTTTCCCTTCTCCATTTCAAACTCTCCTTCCACTCGACCCGTAATCTTACCCTAACCCTAACCCCTAACCGAACCCAGACCCTAACCCAAACCCAATCCCGAACCAACTACATAATTCGGTTTACCGACTACAAGCCGGCCTCCGATCACCGTTCCTACTTACAATCCAACCTTCGATCCGACGGCTGGGAATGGATCGAGAGACGCAATCCGGCCGCCAAGTTCCCTACCGATTTCGGGCTGGTGTGGATTAAGGATTCGGTAAAAGAAGCCATAATTTTGGAAATTGAGAGGCTGGAATTTGTTAAAGATGTGAATGTTGATTTAAGCTATAACAGAGGCTTGCTAGGTGCTGCTTTTGAGAATGAGAAGAAACGACCTGGAAAGATTTTCACTTCAATGTCGTTTAGTGAAGAGAAATATCACCATCATTCGGGTTTAAGTAATTCTTCAATTAATTGGAGACGCCATCTCTTGATGCAGGTAAAATTTGCCATTGTTAAACTGTCAATTTAAGAACTTATATTGGGAAAGTTATGGAATTATTTTTTTTTATTGATGTTGATAATTTTTATCTGCAGAGGTCTCAAGTTACTTCCTTGTTCGGAGCTGATGCTCTTTGGAAAAAGGGGTATACTGGTGCTAAAGTCAAAATGGCTATTTTTGATACTGGAATTCGTGCTAATCACCCCCATTTTCGGAACATTAAGGTATATTAAAATTGGGTTCTTGAAATTTCCTTATTTCCTTCTTGTCTTCTTTTTCTTTCCCTGTAAATTTAATTTCACTGTTGACAATGTCTTGTCTCTTGTTCTCCCACTGTGGCTCAATGGGGAACTTTGATACTGACTTTTGGGAGTGAACTTTTCAGGAGCGTACAAATTGGACCAATGAGGATACTTTAAATGATAATCTTGGACATGGGACATTTGTTGCTGGTGTTATTGCTGGTGAAGATGCAGAGTGTCTTGGTTTTGCACCTGATACCGAGATTTACGCGTTTCGTGTCTTTACTGATGCACAGGTAATGCATGTTGGTATTAGAAAATCTCTTGTATTGGGATCGGAAGTTGCGCCCCTTGTCGTGACATGTCATGCCCCTTTCTGTCCTCAATTTCATTATGTATATAATCTGTCCTCAATTTCATTATGTATATAATCTGTCCTCAATTTCATTATGTATATAATCTACTCATTTACTTGATAACCACTAGCATGCGTTACAAAAAATTTGAAGCTCTTTTCAATTGTTCATTGATGGAACTATAAGATATTTGACCTGAGAAATTAATAGGTTTCTATTTATCATACAGTATATTCATCAATTCGAAGTTTTTCTTTTTTCAACATTTTATTCATTTTATAAAATTTGGCTAGATTATGAGAATTTTGTCCTCAGCTTATTGCAGGTATCATATACGTCCTGGTTCCTTGACGCTTTCAACTATGCTATTGCAACCAACATGGATGTGCTTAACTTAAGCATTGGTGGACCTGATTACCTAGATCTCCCATTTGTAGAGAAGGTACATCTCCTCTGTCCTGTGGGTTTATTGGGGTGAGGGTGTCAACCATTTATCTTTTGTTTTTCAAAACTGGGAAGCTGTGGTTTGTTCTAGTCTGTGTGCTTTTGTCTCTTTATAGTTGGATGTTATCGATGTTGTCTGTCCATTTGTTTTGGTAGCATTTAGTGATGCTCCAATTTATCAAAGTTTCTGAAGTTTTGCAAGCTTTATGACGGTATTGAATTTATTGACTAGCCTACATCAAGCGCCTGTACCACTTTTTAATTCCACGAATAAAAGTTATTATGATCATGAATTGAATGAGATGGCTTTCTCTATTAATATTTACATTGTGAAGAAGAATCCTTCCATTCTGGACATTTATATCCAAATTGATAAGGATGTACTTGAGAGGTTAGCCACGTTGCTGGTAAAGCTTCCAGTAATTCTGTTCATATACATGTTTGCATACTACTTCTAGTATGTGTCCAAATCCTTTGTAGTTAATCTTTTTGGCTTTATGGTTCTCCAGGTTTGGGAAATCACAGCCAATAATATTATTATGGTATCAGCCATTGGAAATGATGGGCCGCTTTATGGTACTTTAAACAATCCAGCAGACCAAAGTGACGTTATTGGTGTTGGTGGCATTGATTATAGTGATCACATAGCCTCATTTTCATCACGTGGCATGAGTACTTGGGAGATTCCTCATGGGTAACATATCCTTTTATTTACGATATTAATTTGTATAGTAGCATTGTTTTCATCCTACTTGGTTTTGAACCAATAAATACATCAATACCACTTCTGTTACTCTCCCTTTTTTACTCCATTTTGATCAACTACGTAAGTTATTTAAGTGATCTTTCTTTTTATGCAATAAGTCCTCTAGCTTCACAACCTTTTTCCATGTTAAGAAGAAGAAAAAAAGAAAGCATCTCTCCTGGCTCCTGAAATTATTTTGCTTGGGCTGTATTTGCATAAGTGATAACGGGAATCTTAAATATATTGGACTGTAGATGATGCTCTGGATTTTTTTTTAACCACATGCAATTTTCCCTTCTCAGTGCTGATCTTATAAAGACCTTCCATTTCCATACTATTGTTCACCTTTTTTAAAAATAAAGTGAAATTAAAATATTAATACAATATCCCTATTGTATCTCCTTTAGCAACTAATTTTAACGATACGGATTAATGCATGAAGATTGAACTTAGTTTATTTTCTTTGCAGTTATGGTCGTGTCAAACCGGATGTTGTGGCATATGGGCGGGAAATTATGGGATCAAAGATCAGTACTGGGTGTAAAAGCTTGTCAGGCACTAGCGTGGCTAGTCCTGTAGTTGCTGGTGTCGTATGCCTGCTTGTCAGTATCATTCCTGAGAATAAACGCAAGGAAATTTTAAATCCTGCTAGCATGAAACAAGCACTTGTTGAGGGTGCTGCTAAACTTGCCGGTCCTAACATTTATGAACAGGGTGCTGGGAGAGTAGATCTGTAAGCTCAACTGATCACATTGCTTCTCATTTTCAACATTCAGAATTTTTTCTTTAGATCTATTTCGATTTTTCTTTCTATCTGCACACCCCCAGTATCAGCAGCTCTGATTCTTTCTTTTTCTTTGTCAGATTAGAATCTTATGAAATCCTGAAGAACTACCAACCTCGAGCAAGCATATTCCCAGGTGTTCTTGATTATACAGATTATCCATATTCTTGGCCCTTTTGTCGTCAACCACTGTATGCAGGTGCCATGCCTGTCATATTCAATGCTACTATTCTGAATGGGATGGGTGTCATTGGCTATGTTCAGAGTCCACCGATATGGCATCCTTCAGATGAGGAAGGGAATCTTCTAAACATCCACTTTACTTATTCAGAAGTCATCTGGCCTTGGACTGGCTATTTAGCACTGCACATGCAAATAAAGGAAGAAGGTGCACATTTTTCTGGAGTGATTGAGGGCAATGTAACTGTTAGAATATACAGTCCTCCAGCCCAAGGAGAGAGGACTGCTAGAAGTAGTACTTGTGTCCTTCAGTTGAAATTGAATGTGATTCCAACTCCACAACGATCAAAACGGGTTTTGTGGGATCAGTTTCATAGTATCAAATATCCTCCTGGATATATTCCAAGAGACTCATTGGATGTGCGTAATGACATTCTTGATTGGCATGGGGATCACCTGCATACCAATTTTCACATCATGTTCAACATGTTAAGAGATGCTGGCTATTATGTTGAGACACTCGGTTCTCCTTTTACATGCTTTGATGCTAACCAATATGGGACACTTTTGCTGGTTGATCTTGAGGATGAGTACTTCCAAGAAGAGATTGAAAAGCTCAGGGATGATGTGATTAACACTGGATTGGGCTTGGCTGTATTTGCTGAATGGTATAATGTGGACACAATGGTGAAAATGAGATTTTTTGATGACAACACAAGGAGCTGGTGGACACCAGTAACGGGAGGTGCAAATATTCCAGCATTAAATGATCTTTTAGCCCCATTTGGGATTGCTTTTGGGGATAAGATTCTGAATGGTGATTTTTCTATTAATGGTGAGCAGAGTAGATATGCATCTGGAACTGATATAGTGAGGTTCCCAAGAAGCGGGTATATTCACAGCTTTCCTTTTTTGGATAGCTCCGAGAGTGGGGCAACTCAAAATGTGCTACTGAATTCTGGAATGAACAAGGTGATTAGACATGAGTGTTTTTATTTTCTTTTGGGCAGATGGTGCATGATTCATCCCCCTCCTGGATAAATCCTTTCACTCTCATTCTTACTCACCCATACAGTACTAACCTACTGTTTATATTGTTTCAGCAGACGTGATTTTTTTTTTTCAACCTTTACATTTATGGAAATTGAAATTTATGGGATCTGTTGACCTATGCAGGCCCTTTCTCCTATCCTTGGCCTGTTAGAGATTGGTGAAGGTCGCATTGCTGTATATGGAGACTCCAACTGTTTGGACAGCAGCCATATGGTTACTAATTGCTACTGGCTTCTGAGAAAAATATTGGATTTCACTGGTTCAAATATTAGAGATCCTGTGCTTTTCTCAGAGTCTGTTAAGCAAGATATGCCATTGTATGAAGATGACAACAATTTACCATCTCGAAGAACTGACGTGAATTTCTCTTTGTATTCTGTTGTCACGGGAAAGGATTTAATCTGTCGCAGCGACTCTAGATTTGAAGTGTGGGGAACAAAAGGATACAATTTACATGTCAGGGGAAGAAATAAAAGACTGCCAGGTTATCATGTTATTGATCTAGGGAGAGGCTTAAATTCCACCGTGGGTACTACAAAATCAAGACTCCCCAAGTTTACGGAGAAAAATAAGGGAGACTCTTTGGGAAACAGGTACTTGGGTCTGCTGTACAGAGATGAGGTAAGAATCGGAAGATTTGGTCTAACTGTTTTATTTCTTTTCATGTTATTATGTCTTAAATTTGAAGGTGGATAAATCTTCCTTCTTGTTTTCAGATGGATGTGCCTGAACTTGTTGCGAGTCACTGGCTTGTACCCGCAGTAGTTGCAATTGCAGGTTGGTCATTGGTGCATGTCTCGTATATTCGTAGCTTGAATTAAATCTTCTTTCATTTTGTCATATGGTTCTTGATCGATGTTCTCTTTTGTTTTTCAGGTTTCTTACTTTTTTTGAGCATTTGGCGGATCCGACAAAGGCGGCGGAGGCGGAGACGATCTGGTTCTGGTCGGTTGGCCAATTTATAGGTTAGGATAGATTTTTTTTGAAGTAACCTTTCTCTTTTCACAGTTTTACTCCTCTACTGTTTACAAGTTTGAAAGTTTTGACAGCGGCATAACCCCATGAGTTAATGTTGATTTACATACGTAGATTAGTGGCAATTTTCTTGGTTCAGATGCTTGTAATGGCACAATATTTACAGAGTAAGAGGAATGCTAAGGACACTCTCTTTCACACTCTCTTTTGGAAACTTCCCCTCACGTTATGCCACGTCACCCAATTTCTCCCACCCAAAACTTACAACCTTTTTGACTTTTATCATCCGGTCATGCTGTGCATTTCTCAACTTTGGGTTTTTCAATGGCCCTTCATTCCTATCCCATCTTGTGTTCTCGCGATTCACTCCAGAGGCAAGCTTTGATGGCATTTTCAGTGGACAAAGATTCATGTTCTTTTTTTCCCAAACAATTTCCAAACGTAATAAAGCTTATGTGCTTCATATTACTTTGATGATTTCTTTTTTTTTTGCCATAACTTTGATGAATTTAAGTGATGAATTTTGCAACTATATATGGGGAGAGAGAGGAAGAGCAAGCATGAGGTTCCATCAAGAAAAACCAAAGACTGATGAGTGATGAACATAAATTACGTACAGACTACAGAGGCAGCTGGTTTTGTAATTTGTACCAGCCACTGTTCCTTGACAGAAAAATATAAATAAAAAGAATATTTATTTCTAATTTATGATTCTCAGGTTGTTTCCATTGCATCATTACAAGGAACCTTTGGAAAAGAAATGAAAAATAAAAGGAAAACAAGATCTCCTTTGAGATCTGATTCTTCTCTTTGTTTTTCTTAACTTTGGAAAAACCCTCAATTCTTTCCATTTCACTTTTGGAACTAGTACTTCTCCAATGGGCAATCACTATATTTAGAACCCACCTTATCTCTTCTCTACTCCTTTCATTTTAATTTCTCCATAAAATTAAAACCAATTGTCAAATTTCTAAATGCAGACTGCAAAAAACCAAAGTGGCCTTAGAATGCAGATCCTCCCACTAATAATAAAAACATGTTTCATTCAGCAATTGCAACAACATACACACAAGTTCTGTCAGAGGAGAAAAACATTCAATTTCAGAGAGAGAGGCTGGGCGGCGACGCTGGTAAGGGATGAGAAGAAAAGCATTCTATCGGGTTAGAGAAGAAAGAAGGGGAAAAAAAAAAAAGTCTAACATACTTGAGATATTTCAACAACTTTGTCTTATGTGCAACTTGTGATAATAGGTAATCGGTTTTGTGGGGAAAGAATAGGGTGACGTGGCTTAATATTAGAGGGAGTTTCCAAGAGAGAGTGCCGAAGAGAGTTTCCCTAGCACTTCTCTACAGAGTAATGAGATTATGGACTTAGAGGAATATAGGGACCTTTGCCCAACAATTGGAACAGCGCAAACCTTTGCATAGCAGCAGATAGGATAAGCATGTTACATGCACTAATTTGGTCTGAGGGAAGGAAAACAGCCTTACAAGTTAGAAATTTTATTAGCTTTTAGAATTAGGATTCATTAAAAGGCGACAGTATCCATGATTTAGAACTCTTTATCCTTCCCCATGGCCTCCAATATAAAGGCACGCTTCAATGTCAATGATTAAATGTTGAAAATTAAGAGAAGATTATAAGATTACCTTCCTAACTGATATATATGATTAGAAATTGGAATAACCCAAAATAAGACTTGACTTCGAGACTCTCCATTCCCTTAAATAAGTCCATTTTCTTGACCTCTTATGGATACATTCATAACAATGGGATATCGTATAATCATGCAAGTGATCAAAAATCACTACATGAAGGCTCAACAGAAAAACCAAAGCCAAGCAATCGACCTACAAATTTCGGGTTCTAGAATTTGGATTTCATTAAAATAAGGCGACAGTATCCATGAACTCTTCATCATTCGCCATAGCTTCCAATGTCTGTGGAGAAAGGGATGCTTCAATGTCAATGCTTCCTTCTTCTGCTCCACAAAACAATGTAGTCTTTCCATCAGACTTAAGTTCTGGCCCACTTCTTACTGCAATTGGTTTTCCCCATCCAAAATCATTACCATACATGTTGAACCGAGGCGAACTATTTACCACCAAGACTTTGCTGCTGTTTTTCATGGAATCCATAGATGCCATCCGAGGGCTTGCTGCCCCAGACACTAGTAAACTCTTTAAACTTTGTTCAGTCATTGATGCAATCTTCCTGTTCATTTGCAACGCCGCCTTACCAATTCCTTGTTCAAGCAGCTCCTTTGCCTTCATAGTTACATGACTGCCCTGTATCGCATTCCCAAAATAACTTTCAGGCAGCTCCTGCAATCTCCGTCTAGCGTTAATGGTGAAGCCGCAGGTGGTGTCTTCATCACCATCAATGTTTCGGTTACGGATAACTGATCGCCAAGTATGACATAACAAAGCTTGAAGAGAGGAGATATTGTTGGTGCCAACCTCGGCATTAGCTTTTGCTTTTAACTTTGCAATGTTTTCCTTTGTGAAATGGAAAACTCTTTTTTCTAAAGGAGGTGTAATTAGCTGCTGCTCTTGTGCATAAACTTGTTTGAGATAAGATTTGGGTATACGAATAGGGAAATCAATGCCATTAGGAAGCCAACGTCGAAAAACAGGCAGCTTAGACAAAGGAATTGAACCCCTAGATATTTCAGACCATAAATTAAAGAAATGCCAGAATGATGAACCATCAGCCACACAATGATTCATGCTGCATCCAATAAATGTACCATCTGCAAGATCTGTTACCTGTATCGCGAGCAATGGGTTAGAAACACCCTCGTAGTTCTTGAGGCCATTCAGAGGGAAAAACGAGGGAACAATCTGAGGGACAAAAACAGGTTTGATAATGTCAGAAATGGATAATGAATAAGCTGCAGCATGGATAAACAGAGCACCAACATTGTTGCAGTCGATAAAATATGATTTGGTGTCATCTTCTTCATGCTCCGCCATTGCTAGGCGGCCTGCCAGTGGTGGAAAGTAGTCGAGAGTTTTGGATAGAGTGGTTTTCAAGTGGTGGATTAGGGTATCTTGCAGATCAGGGGTAGGTTTCTGGAAAAGAAGTCCCTTTTGGATTTGGCAGACTGGAAGAACCATGAGATCCCATGGAGTTAAGTCAATCCTACTAGCTTCCTGCTGATTTTCTGCCTGGAGTATGCTGCTGGAAATGATTCTCAAGTTTGACATGATTTCTCCAAGAAAAATTTAAAATTTTCCACTCGATAGGATATGCATAAAAGTTATACTTTCCCCTGACTTTAGCTATATTTAGAAGCGTGAATTATTATTGGCAACAAAATCCCAAAGGAAGATTGCTAACAAGAATTTTTTAGAACTTGGGGACTGGGGTTGTTGTTGGCCAAAAAAAAAAAGGACGTTGTTGGTTGATATTATGGAATTTTGTCTTCATTTGATCAATTATTATTGCTCGAATTACTACTATAGGGTTTGTACAAATTAAATGCAACACGTTTTATAAATTTTTTTTTGAGATACACGTTTTATAAATTTTAGTTTGATGTTAGCCTTCATTGTTACTAGATTTATGGCACTCATTTTGAGTGTAGAAATAAAAAGGTAGTGGTTTATAATAGTTTTCTTTTTTGGCACATTTAAATTGGTAGTTTTTTTTTTAATGTTATAAGTAAAAATTAATTATTATATATATCCTTGGTGGTTTATTTTCAAATTGGTAGTTTTTAATTTTTTAAAAACTGAGTTTGTATCCGAGTCAACTCGTGACACAAACTCAGGACTTCACATTATAATTAGTATAGATTACTATCTATTTTATTTATTACGACTAAATCCTTTTTGCCTCCAATCTTGTCTAAAATTGACCTCTTGCCCTTAAATTTTAATTTGGGACTTTTTGCCCCATAAACTTGCAATATAAGGACATTTTAGTCCCTCTCAAACAGTATTGCGGACGTGGCAATGCCATGCGGACCAAAAATGCCATGCGGCAATACCACGTTGGACCAAAATGCCACATGGCAAGGCCACGTCAGACCACGTCAGCAATATTGTTTGAGAGGGACTAACATGTCCTCATATTGCAATGTTTAGGGGGCAAAAAATCTCAAATTAAAATTTAGGGGGCAAAACGTCAATTTTAGACAAGTATACGATATCCTAAATTTTATGATATGGATAAAAGTTATACTTTCTGATGGGTGTCGTTTACCATAAAAAATAAATTACTAAACCTTCCTATAGATAGGGAAAGTCTAGGTCGATCCTTAGGGAGTTGTTCACTAACTACTTTCTAACAACAAAAATAAAACAGGGGGGTTTTGAATAATTGAAAATAAACTATGAACTAAAATTGAAATAATTAAACTAAATTGCAAGTAATTAAAGTAGAAGAAAGATAATTATGAAAAAACTTCCAATCCCAAGCTTCACTAATTAGGTTGACCTGATCATTGAAACAAAATAAGTTAACATATTCATCAAAATAGAAGGCGTAGATTGACAATAAACGCTAATCAATCCCATGAATTCACCACAATACTAATTAAAGCGAACACTATTAACTAGCCTAATTGAGGTCCTAACCCTATGACAAACGCACAAAGAATTCAAGGTTCAACAGCATTAAGTTTAGTGAATTTTAGCCTTCACAAATAACACTCCCCAAACGGGCGAGCATTCAATTTGCATCCATAATTCCCTAGTGAGTTCCAGTTATCTTTCGAACCCCTCCCATTCACTAGTTACTACCATGTGAAACCTAACCAAACGGTATAGAATTCCAACTAGCAATAGATTTATAACCCTAATTAATAAGTTGCGCACCCAAATTAACAAGAATTATAAAAGCATAAAAATAAATCCGGAATTATAGAATACTAAGATGAATATTCAATTTAAGAACAATTCTCATAAATCAACCCATTAGTTTAAGCAAGGAATTGGAAACAAGAAAATTAGCCACTCATGATATTGGGAATAAAAACACAATTATCAATTGAATTAATAAAACCCAAAGACATAAGAAGAAGAGAAAGAATAAAAACACAATTATCAATTAAATTAATAAAACCCAAAGACATAAGAAGAAGAGAAAGAACCAATTTTCTTGAGTCTTCAACTAAAGAGGAAGAGAAAATAGCGTTGTCCAAAATACAAAGAAAGTTGTGCCACTCTCAAAGTCTGCCAAAAAAAAGATTGAAGAGAGATATCCGATTTCTATCTCCAGGTGCCTTTATATAGGGCTACCAACTGATTTCCTAATTAGCTAAGGAAAAGTTAAAGTTTAATAAAATAATCCAACTAATAAAGGGACTAGGAGTTTAGGACTAATTTGGACCCATTAAGCCCAATAAAGGTAGGAAATAATCTAAAGAAGAATTATGGAGTAAAGCCCACTGCAAATAGGATTTTTCTTCTGAAATTCACAATTTGTCCAGGAGCCTCCCCGTGTGCGGCAAGGGTACCTCCCCACCTTCGGGTAGCATCAGGAAGTTTATTTCTTCTACTTGAATTGCGATTCCATTGTTATCCATTCCGTAGTCAAGTCCCGAGATCCGAAAAGCTTCTCCAAATACTTCACTAAATCACCTTGAATTCTTCTATTTCATCATTAGCATCTTCAAAAGTACCTATAAGACAAAAACAAAGAAACTAGGTAGAAATAAAACAAGATAGCAACGACGGAGATACGGGGGGCGGGGTGGGGCGGCCGCCCCCAAACTTTGAGAACTCCCAATACTATTGCTTATATATGTTTGTAGAGAAATAGGATTATTTATGGTTTATCCCCCCTACAAATTCAAAATAACAATTTCTATAGGATCTTTTAAAAATTATTTTATTTTCCTTTTATATTAGGTAGGATTTGAGAAAAATAATTACAATTACATGGTTGTTAATTACTACTTACCATGTCTGCCAATAACAAATTTTAATTTTATTAAAAATCTTCATTCCTAATTCAACTACATGTAATATTAATTAATTCCTCCTAATTATATGGACTATTAAGTAATATAAAAACACATATTAAAGAGATGTTCCCCCTTAATCCACAAAGGAAAAAAAAAGAAAAGAACTTTTAAAAAATTTATTGCAATCTTCTTGTTGAAATCCTTCAAGTCTTCAAGAGCTTAGCTGTCAAACTTCATAATCTATTCATCTCCAACTACTTTTTTTTATAATAATCTATTTACTTTAAAATTAGGATCCTAAATTTGAATTTGTGTGAAAATTGAAAGTAATCATGATTTATGAGACAAATTTGTATAATCCGATACTTTAATTTTTTGTTCTTCACCCGCCCCCCCATGTTGTAATTCCTGGTTCCGTCATTTCAAGATAGGTATTAAAAATGTACAAATTAAGCATGAGAAACTAAGTAAAATATATGCCCATCACTTTCCCTTGACTTTAGCTTATATTTTGAAGGCTCCTAAGGAGCATGAATATTTTTAGACCTTAGGGTTGTTGGTTTTTTATTTTTGGTGAACAACCTTAGGGTTGTTGGTTGATATTATGGAAATTTGTCTTCATTTGATCAATTAGAGGCCCCCTCAATTACTCCAACATGGTAATTCTAAATGCTAATTTGTTGGGTGGAAAACTTGAAGTGGTGTGCTCATATTAATCAATTCAAGTAGAATGTGCCTGAATTCGTTTTTTGCCATGTGTTTAAGGAAGCTAATCAAGGAGCTGATGTTTTTCACAAGGAGGGTGTTGTCCGGAGTTCACTGATGGTTTATTAGATGAGATAGTCTTTTATGTGATCATGTCTATCTGTATGGTTTTGCTGGCTGTTTTTGTGATGTTGTGACTAATGTGTTCTGTTTTCTTGCACATTGTTGTGCCTTTATATCAATAAATCACCTTTAACTTTGCCTTTCAAAAAAAAAAAAGAAACATAAAGATAGTAGGGTATGCACAAAATTCGACACATGCTTTGGTAAATCTTAATTTGATGATAGCCTTCACAGTTTTTACTACTATCATTTATTAGGTTGTTTGTTGTAGGATTTAATGAATCTCGAATTATTTATACTATCAAATACTAGTGCTTTTCTGGTTTTTGTTTTGATTATAGCAATTGATTGATTGAAGATAATTATGTTACTATGTTAGTATGAACTTTCCAATATTCGGTAGCTACAATGAGTTTTAACTAATCCGAAATCAAGTCGCGTCAAACCCCAATCGAAGGTTTTGTTAATTCTCAACAATTAGGCCAAGGTTTGAGAAGTCTTGTAATATCAACCTTTTTGTATTCATAGTTGTTCAACAAAAACTGTTTACAATGGTAATGATCAGAAGATTTATATATGAACTTTCCTAACCATGAAGACCAAAGGAGATTGGCAAATTGGCTATCTCAGTTATAGGTTCGTACAACATCATGAGAAAAATAGTCAACTAAAGAACTTGAACAATCTTCCCTACTTGACTAATTGCTTAAATAAGGGTCTAATGTTTGTCAAAATACTCAAATAAGGGCCCAATCTTTTAATTTGGTCAAAGAGCCTAATGTTTGCCAAAATGCTCAAATAAGGGCATGACATAAAAAATTCTCACGCGTAATCCAAACTGACGTCAGACCTTTATTTGAGCATTTTCGATAACGTTAGGCCCTTATTTGGCCAAATTAAAAGATCGAGCCCTTATTTGAGCATTTTTTGATAATGTTAAACCCTTATTTGGTCAAATTAAAAGATCGGGCGCTTATTTAAGCATTTTGACAAACGTTAGGTCCTTATTTGCGCATTTAGCCTCCCTACTTATTAGAGTAGTGCATCATTTTGATGAAGTTATGTTTTCTTAACAGGACAAGAAGCAATAAGAGTTTGAGAGATTTAGTTCTCTGCCCTCTACCAACAACAAACACTTGAAAAATTTGCTGATTTAGTCACTTTCATTTCCTAATACAAGAAAAAAAAAGTCACTTTCATTTCAATTTCAAAGCAAAATATATAGAAAATGCATCTAGAAGGGAAATTATTTCCATTTCAAAGCAAAATAGCAAATGCATCTAGAAGGGAAATTATTATGTGAGAGTGAGACTGACTCACCATGTTAGTTATGAGACCAACCACTGATATGATAATGGGAACTTAATTTTTTTTTTTTTAAACCTTAATCCAATGATATCCTAAATTTAAAGACTTATTATTTACACATCTATTTTAAAAGGAAGTTGAATCTTAGTTAAAATTGTGCCTAAAATTTTAGGAATTTATATGGCGTGAGAACAATTTTAATGGTTACTCTGGCTCCATAGCTCACATGGTGGGATAGTCACATATAATAATTTCTGGCCACATAGAATGTGGACAACTATATGCAATTAATTTCTAGTTGGCATTCTTCATTATTGGTATATGCATGGTGAGGCGGCAATTCGATGGAGTCTTCCACCTGTAGGGGTGAGGAAAATCAATGTAAATGCAGCATTTGAGGCTTCAAAGTACCAGGCAGGTTTAGGTGCTATTATGCGAGATCATGATGGCGATGTTCTATGTTGTTCTTTGGCTTCAAAACCTTTAGGGGGCGTTTGGTTAGGATCACCCCCCAGATTACTAGTGATCTAAGATCACCAGTGATGCAAGATCACTGGTAATCTTAGTCAATTTTTATTTGGTGGGTCATCAAAGATTACTGGTGATCTTTGATCACCATGTTTGGTTAAATTAGGAGGATCACCCCTCAAAAATTAGTACAAACTTGTAAAGGACCATGTTAGCCTCATGCTAGAATATAAACAAAGCTTTGTACTTAACCAATTTTTTCCATTTTTCTAACACTTGCTATCAATGATTTGTAAACTAATTTTGGCTATTTTTTTTTTTTCTAACAACGGAATTGTCATTTGCTGTATAAGTACTACAAAGAATAAACTTATTATGCTCCAAAGCTTATTTGATACTATGGAAAACAGGGAGTTCATATGCTCCAACATTATTATGTATTTATTTATATATAGGTTCTAAAGAAAGAAAAAACATATTAAGGTTCTGTTCATATGTAGCTATGCCATGAGCACATGGATAATAATCTGATTTCACCGTCCACCAACATGCCTATATACATATGACACATAAATATTCTTTGCAAATACTCAAATATATGTACCAATAAACTTGCTGCAATTGCATTCAAAAAGCTGGAAACCATTCCAACAATCATTTGAACATTTGTCATCAAATTCAAAGACAGAAACATATATCCAGAAATATTCTAAAAACTGGAAACCATTCCAGCAATATCAAAGCATTAAACTAAGCTATTGTTTAGGCCTATTACTTACAAAATATTTACCAAATTCTGAAATTCTAAGGCCATAGCTATTATATGAACAAAATGTACCAACAAACTTGCAGCGAAGACCTTCTCAATCAGTTTCTCCAAAATCGAAGGTAGGGCGGTAGGGACAACATTCACTCAGTTGTTCTTGCACATATTCAGGCTTCTCATCCTCTGGAAGTGAAAAGAACATGTCAATCTTCTCTGGTGACTTAATGATGTGTTGAGCAACTAATCTGCACTCTTGCTTTGTGAACCCTGGAAACTTCCTAATGTCGGTGTTAAGTTGTATCCTCCTATCCTTTTCTTCCTTCTCAGTAAGGAAGTATGATGCAATTCCCGTAACAGCTTCATTCTTCTTATTGTAAGCCTCGCACAAGCCCCCAATTGAAGTCATCAACTGACCAAGCCATCATCACTCTTGGTTCTTCTCTTGCTGGTTACACTCTTCTCCTTGCTTGGTGGTTTGGCTCCTAAGTAGTAAGGCCACAGCAAGTAAAATGAGAATCAAAATTAGATCCTCAATTAATTCCATTTCCAAAAGAATGTATGCTACCAACTGCATCTTCCTTCTCATATGTAAACGAGCCATACTGTCAAGACAAACATGATGTCTTAAGGTCATTAAACACACAAACACAATTTCAGAAACATATCCACAAAAGCAACACAAAGAAAGAATGACAACAAAGATATATCAGATTCTGATAAAGATTAATTGGTTGCCAAATTAACAATCTGGAAACAATGACAGCAAAGACATTTGTTACTTAGTTTGGATCTCTTTAACGACATAAGCAAGTTTGCTTATGGAAACAAGCATGATTACTTTTCAATTTTGATGATCATAGTTAAGTATCTATGAATTCCAAATCAATTACTTTAATTAATTATTTAAGTAAAGGAGGAGCTATATATATAGCTCATAAAAAAGTCATAAAGGCTATAAGATGAATTAGCCTAGGCTAAAATGTAGGCAGATTTTATGTAAAAAAAAAAAAAAAATTTCAGTTTCAAGAACATCTAAATCCAAAAAGAGGGCGGCTGTGGACCTAAATTTCCCTTTTATCATTCATGTCATTCAACTATATAACAATGTATATGTATATAGGCTTTCTGTTAATTAATTATTATAAAAAGCTCCCATCGCATAAGCCATGTTAGACTACTAATTGGAGAAGACTATCATATACATTAAATACTTGAGGTCACTAGTCAAACCAAATAATGGAAGGGAAGATAGAACACCTTCATTACTGGTAAGTGGTATATATAAGATGTGGGTGGTATAGTTAGTGGGATATATAGAAATTCTGCACAAGAGTTGACTATCACCCTAATTTGTGGTGTAATTTTACTGCACACACAAACGTACACTTTCCAGTACTCAATGACTAAATATATTCATGTTTCAACGGCATAGCAGTATCTTATATATAGAATTGAAATCTTTGTTCATATATTTCTTCATTGAAATGATTAAAGTTTCATCATCATTCATCAAAATCTGGTTTTCATGCATTTTAATTAAGTTTCAAATGTGGGATATGTCAGCTATCATGAAATATAAACTACTATCCATTATATATCCAGACAGTAAAACACTGTTTCAAGAGATTTTAATCTTGTTAGCCTAAAATCATATTGCGTGAAATTTTAATATCATGATGATTTAGGAAATTAAAATGGGTTTTTTTTTCTGAATCAAATATACATATAGATTTTGAGATAATGGACACTAGCAACGGTCTCAAATCTTCCTCAATGTGACAAAAATATTGAAACCAATGAATCATTCGAAACAAGGAAAGAAAGTTTTGTTGTATATATAAACTGATAAAGGGTTCCTAAATAATCATGAAGAAGGAAGAAGAAAGAAGCTTAAAATAGCCTCAAATTTCAAAACCCATAACCTAAATAATCTATCAACACTGAAAACCAATGAGTCGATGGATGAGACTTACCTGAAAAATTGATCGGCGACGCGAAATGAAGGCTTCAGCGACCGGTGAGAGCGACGTTGAGTCCAGAAATTGCAACGGCACAGAGGAGGCTAGGGTTTGGTTTTTAATTTAGGAAGAACTATCGAGAATGATTTAGGGAAAAATGACGTTTCCTTTTTATATTTCAGTTGTTGGCAATTTTGTAATTAAAATAAAAGAAAAGGGTAAGGTCGTCATAATTTGTAAATATGTGGGGGTAAAAAAATGAATACAAAAGTAGGA